>JAODUH010000020.1:1699008-1726870 GCA_027564835.1 Typhlichthys subterraneus | reverse complement strand
CCCCCCCCCCCCCCCCCCCCCCCCCCCCCCCCCCCCCCCCCCCCCCCCCCCCCCCCCCAGAGAGCGGTCCCATGTTATTTGAGAGAAAAGCAAACCAAGAGAGAAATTACAGCATCCTGATTTCCTGATGGGATCTAATGGTGCAATCCATTTTACTCGGAACTCGGAAAAAAACGACATGCGACAAGGAAAAATTTAATGAAACGCTCTTTTAAGTCGGAATTCCAAGTCGGGCAAGATTTCTCCCGAGTTTGCCGACATAAATACAAATGACGTCACAGCTAGCGAACCGTGACTATTTAACCTTAGCCCTCTAACCCCCCTCCCTTCTCTCGTCGGGGACCTTTAGGCCTATAGGCCAAAAAGCATTACATGCAATTCAGTTATTATGCATGGATCATTATGCATGGTAAATGTGCATGCATCATGACTGCACGGTCACACGTGTGTGAAATTGACAGCTGACAGTATTCGCCTCCCGTTAACGTCCATTCTATGCGAGCGAAGGGGCGAATAGAAACTTCGCTTCTTGTGGCGAAGCAAAATCGCATCTGCCCTGCATCTAGAGGTCAACACAGCTGAACTTTTCCCGCTAATTTTGCAGTCTCAACTTTCAACCAACAACATGGAGTGTGTGGCTGACCCCACGGGACTGTAGATTTCTTTAGCGAGGGAGGCTGGAATGGAGGAGACTAGTTATTGCGGTGTCTAAACAAAGAAAAGGTCTAGTGTTGCTAATGATGATTGTAAACTGCCTCTACACATTTTCTCATGACAAAACAACATCCGCTCTTGTAAAAACCGCTGATGATGATGTGCCCAAGTCAAACAAATGCTTATACAAACGACAAAACCAGAAAACAGAGTTCCGCACGGCATGACATACATTTTGCAAAGGAAGCCCATCCATATGTTTTTCATTAGCGTATGTGTGACCGTACCCTCAGACCGTACAGTCAGATTGACCGGTAAGATCATCATCACAATGCGTTTTCCCAAATAAATAATTATAACAAACAATACACAGTGGCAGCGGCAACCATTATACAAAGTTTTGGCAAGGCGGCCTATACGTTCTTAAATAACTTACATTTTGATGACTGCATTACTTGAAAACCATTTCAGTCCACAATCCACTGATAAGTAGCCTACTATAGATTACCGGTAGGCCTACACATTTTCTCCTCTTCTTTGATTCACAACTGAACTTTTAATATTTGAATTTTGTTTTCTCACCAAATTAAGGAATAGCCTAGAAGCTATAGGCATTAATTTTCACTCCCAACTTTCCATTAAAAAGGTAACATCGAAAATAGCATGGCTAATAAATCTGAAATATCCTCCTCATTGCGCTGCGCCGAAAATGGTACCCCACGCCAAAATATTTAGCTAGGTAGCCTAGCCCAGGGGTTCTCAAACTTTTCAGCTCGTGACCCCCCAAAATAACAGTGCCGTAGACTCGCAACCCCGGCTATGCCCAGAGGTGCTAGAAAAATAACAGCCATAATATTATTTGATCGTATTTTAATACAGGTTAGTAGCAGAATACATCAAAGTGATATATAAACTGTACTACTACTAACAAGTATGGCTAAACTATGCCATTATAATAATTTAAATGTGTTATTTAATTTCTGAAAATCACCTTGTGACCCCCTCCTCTGTGTCTCGTGAACCCCCGGGGGGTCCTGACCCCCAGTTTGAGAACCACTGGCACAGGATCATGTGATCAATGGTTAGGGTATGATCACATGATCCGGTGCCCCACAGCAGGTGGAACTTGTCATAAAGTTCTCAATAACAAAGCCCATCCATTTAGAAGGACAATATGATTGGTCAATTTGTAATTTAAAATATGTTTCTCATTATGATGTCCTCTGTGCAGTGGCCCAGTCTGTGTGGGTGCTCTGGTTTCCCCCAGTATCAGTCACCAATCACAGAACTGCATAAGCGTAGCTTCATTAAACTCTTCACATTCCAACACAAACTGGATAGACAGATTTGAAGAGAACATTTTGTCAGAAACATTTTATTTAGATGTTGTCAAATTATGAATTGATTACAAAAAAGTAGATTACTTAGTAAATAGGATCTTCTTTTTTATACTATTTTAGCAGCCTAGAGGTCCCTGACGGTTCCCCACTGTGTCACAGCAATGTGGAGGCGTGTGCACACACAGTTAGTTGGCAATAAGCAAAAACATCTTCAATAATCCTACTTTATGTAGTGTGTTGTGAAACATATTTGCAAGCATGCTGTAGTCTATAGCCTATTCATTCCTCGTAGTGTGATAATGTGATATCAGCTTCTCTACTGTCAGCCTTTCTCTTGACTAATGACACCTTGGACAATTGGCCTAATTGATAGTTTTTTATCCTCAATAAATGATTGGTGAAGGTTATAAATTTGCTATAAACATCAGTTTGCTGCGTACGTCCATGTTTTCCTGAGCAAATGCACTGGGACACATTTAGATTGGAAGTAATTTAGACTGGAATATTTTGATTGGAAATCAAAATCAAAATATCGACTTCGACCTGCAATGGATTGCAACATAAAGTCACATGTGGATGGGTCTTGTGAATGAACATTATGAATGAATGACGACATTCAAATGGCGTATACTTCTCAGCCATGGGAAAAATTTAGCACGGAGTTCTACTATAGACGACAACGTGTTTAAACAATGAGTCAGAAGAAAAACGTTTGACTCTTAATGCATTTTAGGAAATATAAATGTAATCACATATAGCACCAAATTTTTTTTAAATACTTGCCTTCATAACAACATTTATAATTGTTTGGCTGTTCCTGCTAAAACACATAAATATTCTTTATTCACTTCACTGGCTCCAAGCTTGACACATACTAATCAGATGTTGTATTGTGATTATATAGTGTAATTAGGTTTAAGATGCAGAATTCTAATTAAATATTCAGATATACTGTACTGTATCAATAACATTCTGTCAGGTGATAATATAATAAAAACAATATATTTTTCATTGTTTCAGGTTCACTAACTCTTACTCATTCACATTAATTATTTAACCTGAAAATGAATCTCAAGTGTTTCCTACTGTTTAATACCAACATGACATATGTGACACTTAGAGGCTTCATTTGACACCCATTAATGTATGGACATGCTTGTATGAGAGAAAAATTAAAATATAGTCAGGGAGATACGGATGAAGAGGTTAACAAAACAATCTGAGGGCACTACAACACAAGGTGTCACAAATGTGCATTTAACGTGTCATATTGTGACACATCCTCTATGGATTTGAACCTAACAACTTAGATATATTTAAACATAACATCTGAGATGGGAAACAACACCAAACCCATATGTTGCATAGGTTTCTTTCTATTTGCCATGTCATGATAGGCTGCCTGTCTCTACGTTTGGCTACGTGAAAAAGAAAGCCATCAAATAAGAATTCCAGCCTGTCTACCTGCAAATCCCCCTCCCCCAAACCACGGATTAGATTTAAATCCTCCAAATCTATGGCTGGTGCTACATCTGAGGATGTGCAATACTGGGGAAGTTACGTAACTCATTAAGACCTCAGTGTGCTCTCCTGGGTTGGTGCCTCATCCCTCTAAACTCATAGCTTTTGAACAAATAAAGCCATATAAGAAGGTTGAACTAAAAGACACCCGCAAACTCTGTCAAACTTTATGAGTTAACAGGCTCTGTTCAACTTGAGGGCAGCCCTGTTGAACTGCTTCACTAAAGTCATCATGACGTTATGTTGATTTACTCAGCAGTTTGATACTTAAAGGTACAATATATAGTACACTCAGAACCTCAAATGTACCAACCAAGATCACTGTTTGTGTTTGATAAACAGTGTGCAAACATCAGCACGGCCATAGAGGAAGCCAATACTTTATTGGTATGGGGAAGAGTTCAGTGTTCTCAAACAAAACAAAATGTGTGTAACGCTAGTTTAAACTAACTAGTTTAAAAGGGAAACTCCAGCAACAAATGTTTGACTGGCGTTTTAATATTTAAATATGTACAGTTGCTTTGTTTTTCCCCCCGCACATCTCATTCTTTCTCTGAATACACTGTAAATGTCATCAGCGTATTCTGTATGACTTTGATTTAGTGCTTGTCCTTCCTACTGCTGTGTTCCTACATTTGCATTGTGTGTCTTTCACACACATTAGCAGAGCATATGATTGGCATTCTACATTAGCAGTCCCCACCCTAGCCTATTCCCATTGTCATTCTGTAACAGCAATTTGCTGCAATGTTCTTCCTAGCTCTCTCTGAACTGCCATGACAACTTGCAGGAGAAGGCTGACGAAAGCCCGACTGCCTCCTCAGTCAAGGGGGCTCTGCTCCTCTCTGCAGATGACTGGGCGCTTTCATTTATTTTCATGAAGGAAAACAAAAGGCGAGATTGAACAGGGGATAAGTCAAACTAGCTAAACACGCCTGAGAGACTGACCCCACATTTTGTAGCTGCCAGTGTACAATTTGCCCCAGGAATGGAACATACCAAGGCCAAGAACGGTGAAAATGCCACAGTATACTATTTATGGTGTAGGCTTGGAAAGGCATTGTTTACAGGTTTTTGGCAGAGCATCTCAGCATGTTTTTACGTAGGAACAATAGTGGTGCAGAGCGCACACAATTAGCCTAGCCTTAGCGATGCATTTTCAACGTGTGGGGCGGAGCTTCTGTGGGAGCACCATGTGGCATTGAAGGGAGAGGTGTTTTTCTTTTGCGTTCTTGAGAATTACTTAACATACCATATTGATCTTGCCTATTATTAAAATATCCAGAACAGACTAAGTACTAATTATAGGGGAGTACAGTAGGCTACATTTCATGCAATTGAGCGGTTCGATATGCATATCCTACATTCCCACTTGAATGAACGCCCATCGTGTGTAGGTTAGCCTATTGGTTTGTCCTACCTACTGTAACACAGACAAGTTTACACAATCTAATGTTAGAGGGCCAAAACATAAACATAAAAAACTTTAAGTTTACACTTAAAGTGACCACCAAGTAACTTTTCTATAAAAAATGTAGTTTCACTTAAGTGCATGAAACAATACAGTATAAAGTTTATGTTGGCAACCATCGCTACTTTGAAGGCCTTCAACCATCGTTCTTGTGTGCCCACCTCTGGTTTCTTTGAAAGTGCTGTGCCTGCCAGACCATCAGAGGCAGTGTGCAGAGGAGGGCTCCCATTTCTGGAGCCCATGCTGCTTTGATGCCTCCACATACCTGGGGCCAATAAAACACAAAGAGAGGTGTGGTGGGGAGATTACTGATGCAACATATCACAGTTTACAGCTGGATGGGAAAGTAAGACTGGGCCTTTAGAGGAAGGAGAACTTTAACACTTTCACACAAAACCCAAGTTTTTCACAATATCGCATTATCACTGTTCACTTCTGACTGGGATTTGTGCCCAGAAATACTAAATATATGACCTTTACTTTGGTATTTAGCTGCTGAATCATAGTTTCCGTGAAAAGTATTGCTATCAAACCAAGCCCCTTGGGAGTGACTGGACAAGTGGTCTAGCTGGTTTATTCAAATATATTGAAATATCGGGCAAAAATAATTCTCAATATGTCTAATTCGCATGCAAATATATTCAAAAAGTTTTGTGCGGCTCAATTTGTCAGTGTGCTTAATTGCATTGTGCGAACAAGGTCACCAACAAGGTTATGGAGACAATTAGCAGAACATTTGAACAACAGCATATATTCTATTCATTATGACTCTTAAGTTAAACTAGTTTGTTCAGAGGGCATTTCAACACACACCAAAAAGCAACTTGCATAAATAAAAACACAATCACAATTTAGTTCAAAGATAGACAATAAATTAGCTAGGGTGGAAACAAGATGACAAATTGCCAAAGACATTCAAATGCTACTGTAGATAATCTGGGCCATGGTGGGTGTGCTTCTAGCCAATGTACCCTATTTCTCAACCTTGCCCGGAGCTAGTGTGTGGTTAGGGCAGCTGCCTCAGGCTTGCCCATGTCCGAGTGATTATATTAAACAAGAGAGGCCAAGTGGTGGGAGCCTGAGCCAAGTTTATACATCACTGCACATAACCATGCAATGCACATTAACAGGGAGGTCTCACAGCTTCTTTTCAAAGAGGAATGCCCCTGAAAGTAATGCTGATTGGTGTGTCATGTAGGGCTGTGGTTCTCAATGTGAAGGTTGGACCATGGAGTCACAACATTATTTTCAGGGATAACAGGCACAACACATGTTAAACATTTTCTAACAATGTCATTTAATTAACTTTATTACATTAATTGTAATAAGATATGGTGTGGATATTATTTAAATCATGTTGTAAAGATACACAGTGTCATTTTAGTGTCAATAAAAGCAGGAAGGTTTGCCCATGGACAAAAGGCTGCAGGGTCAGATTACTAACTGGACACTGGGCAGTTACTCCAGGGCCCTTGGTTCTCTAAAGGCCTTTGAGTAGATGAGCTAATAATAGTAGTATTTATGGATAGGCCCTATTACACAGCAGCACATCCCCTTCCACATACAGTACAGCATCACGAACAGTGTGCATGACATACTGGTGTACACTCATACAAGCCAGGGATTTACTGAAGTTGAATTTAACCCTTAACCTTGTTGGGGTATATGGGACCGGTTTTCAATGTTAACCAAAATACAAATGATGTGATTTATATTTATGTCAACCTCAGACTGCTTGGCCTTGGAAGCCTACACATTTATATATAGTGATATGTGGACCCACGATGGTATAGAATGGCAGGAAACACACACACACAGTAAAACTCCCCTTGTGTTGTAGGCTGGCATGAATAGACTGTTGCTATGTTCACACTGCCAGCCCAAAACAGTTTCTGCAGCAGAAACAGCAGAAAACAACATGATATTTACATTTAGAGGTGGTTTGAAATGCGATTCAAATCTGATTTATTTAGAGGCATCTCGGTCTGAACTTTATGGCCACTCAAATAAGATGCCAGTCTTTCGCAAGCTCACAATGCTCTTGCCGTCACTCTCTCACTGCACAGTGAAGCCCACAGTGACTACAGCATACAACAATGCCTGCTCCATCACACAAGTGACCACTGGTGTGCACCAGACCAACACACACACTGATAAGGCTGCATTGCGATGTATTCACGTAGTCAAGGCAGGCATCAATTTACAGCACAGCTACTAGTGACGCAAAATAAATCCGCTTTGAGTTTATCTGGTGCGACACAGGAGTTCTCCACTGCAACTTGACAGTGTGACTGTTTGGAGGGCGAGATTATGCACCGCCATTTCTCCTGCATGTGCATTGGAATGCAGTGTAGATAGTACATATACTGATGCCCACGTCAGTATGAATACAGTAGGAATACAACGCATGCAGATAGGTTATTGATATCAGATCAAATGACCTGATAACTTGCAAACAACAATGTGGACAGTCTCTTTAGATCTGATTTGAGAAACAATCTGATTTTCCTGCTGTGTGAACATAGCCATTAAAATGTTCAATGGGGCTGATGTGTTGCATAAACTGATATGGATAATTTATCTGTTCAATGGGGTGATTTTTAGACAATTTCTTAATATTGTTTCATTTAGATTTGTTCAACATGTTAATTGATTTAAACCTTTTATATGCTTTATCACAAAAAAACAGAAAGCACTATTATTTATATACAGTATATGATCTAACAGAGGTAAATGGTAAATAGTAACATTATATGCTGTCTTTCTTGCATGTAATTGTGATAAAGTAAACATAATAATGTATATTTACATACATTGCTACTGATTTAAAAGCCCAATAATGTGACAAACATTGTCTGAGTAACAAAAACGTATACCATACAAGGGTTCAGATTAATTTGGATTAGCGGCAATCAATTTAAATTCACAATTACTATAGGCTACCGAGTGGAAGATTTCCAAAAAAATATGTCTTAACATGACAAGCAACAACATGATACGGATGGATACAAGTACCAAGATCAATACTGTATATCTATATATCTATATCTGTGCAAATGAAGGGAGGGAGCATTTCAAGAGTTGCTGATTCAAATTATGAGCCAATGTTTGCCTATATAACAATGCAGCAAAGAGTAAGAATAAAGAAGGGCAGGGAGCCATTTCTTTGATGGAAAAGCTCTCCTTTCTTCTTATGCATCGCAAAGATTAAGTACAGTAAGGATTGAAGAATTCACTATGCTTTCGACTTTAGTGACCTTTTGAAATGCCTGTAAAAATTCTGAATATGAATGAATACTGTAATAAAAGAGCTTAATGACAACATCTTTATATATGGATGCACGGCCATTTCAAAGATAATTGACGTTATAACCATAAAAAGTTATTTCTCTGAAATTGTGCCAAAGTGCTCTTATGCTCTGATGCCTACAGGAGGAGCACCATCTGTGCAGTATCAAATAAACACAGAGCTATATAAATGGGTTTCTAATGAACAGTTTTTCTTTCATTATCTACCGTAAGGAGCTAGGGGTTTTGACATAACGTTTCATTGATGAGCACCAGAAAATGTATAAATGTATAAACTAAATACTGTAAGGCAGAGATGACATTGTTATTTAATTTTTCTCCACAAACGGTTTTGTCACTGCTTAACGCTATGAAGTTAACAAGCTCCTTTCTCTGACGTAAACCAGAAACCCATCCTGGTATTTTTATTATGCAAATGCATCCTTTATATTTAGCTGCATCATTTTTAATCGCTTTACCTTGCTCCCTGGCAGGTGTTATCTTGGTGGTGGTTTGTATGGTAGTCATTTTTGTTTTCCAGGAACTGTAAAGGTGATTTTACGATTGGACACAACGCCAAATCTTGAACATGGGCTTATATGAGGTTAAAAAGTGGATCATAATTCAGGCTCAGACTCAGTCTTTGTTATGTAGTATGTGAGCGTGTGTATCCACTGGAAGACACTCTCCCCTCTAATTCCCCATAGGCGCCTTAGTGTGGACATGGGCTCTCTTAGCTTCACAGATGGAGCCCGCAATTGGGTACCTCCAGTGAATAATCTTCTCATTACTTATCATGATGAAACTGTGGCATGCAAATATCAATAAGGGACTGTGGTGAAGCAACCCAATTAAGGCCTAAAACCAGGAGTCACATTAATGCTGAGACCTTGATAATGTAAATGACACCTTACCAGTATTCAACCTTGAATATAAATGGAGGCAAAAAAAAAGAAAGAAAAAAACTAATTACAAGCGTTTTATCTACCTGGGTGTGATTAAAGGTTTAATTTAACACTGTGGTGGCTCTCTGCTTCACTTTGACATCATTTATACAGTAAATGCACAGGAAAATACATATCTTCAACTTTATGGTTTTGAACATCTGTTTGAATTATCAGGTTATTGGCTTTATCTATATATATATAAAAAACACAGTATTTATGGATTGTAGCCTAATGCAAAAAGTGCATTCTTGCTTTGAGATATGACTGCAGACAAAAATACAGAAACCATAATATTGTGGCCAGTTGGTCGGCAATGCCATTCTACATTTAAGTCTAGGAATGTATTTTTCAAACCATCACCACTACCATAGACCATGTTGTATTTGCTTGTTAACAATATCCATTCAGCCTTTACTGGTCTTGAACCTGCGTCAGTAGTGACCTGCATTTATTGAGCTGTCATGCCATGGAACGGGTCTTCTTCTAGTGTGCTTACCACTCCCATAGTAATCCAGGGGCCAGATTTTGGGGCCCTCACAATATGGACACACTGCAGTTGGTACTGTAAGCGCATGCATTTGACCAATCGTAAGCTGTAAGATGTTACTGTATGTCATACTTTCTATTGAAAATAAATGTTCTAACCTTTCTTTAATTTGTATTCCAGAAAAGGAAAATGTAATGCAACCAGTGCTTTAGTGTTATTCATCTCACAATCATATTTAACCTCTGCAAAGAACTATCAAATAACCGCACCTTCATTTGTATTAGCTGTAATCTAAATACTGAACTGTGAATAATGAGACACATAAATGCTGGTGTTAATATTGACAAAATTCCTGTTTTTATACAAATCTGGATTTTTAAAATGTCTCTCCATTAAAAATCGCCCTAGGACTTAATTGGTTTCCAACAATACTTCCCGTCCGCTCATGCATCATTTAATTAAAATGTTAGGGTTAATCTTAATGGGGCCTCCCTCTCAGCCCCTCCCCTAACTCAGCTCCTTGACTATTAGCATTTTTCAATGAGTGGAGTCAGACTCAAAGATGGGGGGAAGACGTAAATATTAATAACCTCCTTTGTTGAATACTAGAACCTTAGCCAATGGTAATTAAATGTTTTACAAGCTCGTGCACACAAGCAACATTATGATACTGTGTTAAAGAAGTTGTCATTAAGGGCCCGATCACATGCTTCTAAAGCGCGTTAATAAAGACCTGATCACTCAGAGACGGGCTGCCTGTGCCAAAGAGAAGAGAATGGCTGTCTGGGCCAACTGTCACATTGACAAGCAGTGTGACTCCGCACCATGTTCTTAAACGTTAAAAATATTTAAACTTTTATGCACATCTAAAAAACTTCAACAAAAAAGCGCGGCGCCATAAAAAAGCGCATGCACCATAGTAAAACAAAGGTTTTGATAGCGACGCGTTTCTAACGACGTGTCTCAGTGTGATTGGAGCCTAATTCTGTCTCTAACACTTTTAAAATTGACTGTAAGCATTAGCCTGCGTCTAAGGTGGATTGACTGACTTTGGAAGATACAGCTTGATAAGACGATGAGTTGTAAAATATGTTGTTACTACCTTGGTATATTGTTTCTTTGAAGGTTTTATTTCTATAATAAGCAGTTTTGCTCTATGGATATTAGATGCTATACTGTACTTTGAGCTAGTGTGACAAGGCTAAGATTGCTGCAAGGTATTACATTACGGTATATACATATAGTATATATGTATATATTGTATATATATATGTGTGATGATCCATGATTGTTTCTATGCAAAATGTCAAACTGACCAACCATTACCTAAACATTTGTTTAACTGTTTCTTTGTTATGGAAAGATATGGATAAATAGCCAATTACCAAGGGGTTCCCGACAAAATGGGGCATTAGATCTTCAAGACGTCTTTTTCCGCTGTCCATTAAGTTCTGGAATGCAAGGTCCAAGCCCTTACTAATGGCTAGTTAGCAATTTGGTCAATGTCACATGATGTGGCCAAGACAAATAGCTTTATTGTACGTTTATACAATTATCAAATTATTCAAATTACTGATATTGTAACACAAAAAGTAAGGAGAGTTGTGTTTGGTATAAATTTGTTGTAACAATGCTTCTTGGCAATACATATTATAGCATTGGAAAGCCTGATTATTTCCTTTTTAAATACTGCCACATTTAGTAAGGAACAAGCATTCGTGGGATGAGCAGCAAAGCTGAATATATGGGTTGCGCCCATGAAAAATCTTCTCTGACAATGCCAAACAAACCGCTTTTCTTTGCTGTTGACTCAAATTTGGTGTTTTTTTTGGTGGATTGGATGATTAAAGTCTGAATTAACAAGACATATGGACAATTTGACAATTAATTCATCAAACAGGAGTGTCAGTAGTGTGTGGAAGAACCATACACATGCACAACATCCTGGTACCTCCTCCTCATGTTGGTCACCAGCCTGGTCACCTGGTCGCAGCCCATATTTCATCCAGCATTTGTTCAGTCAGCCAACGCGGTTGTGTTGATCACAACAACATGCCCAAGCTGATACCACAAGTGTACACACATACAGTATATAACACTTTTTCTGAGTTATTATAGTAATGCATTGTAATACGTGCAAAGGTTTCAAAATAATGCTAATGTCTCTATCAAACTGGTTACATTTAACATTCTACCAGCCAAACATTGATCATTTAAGAGTACATTTGACCTTAAATGTTATTCAATTCAAGATCTTAATTTTAATTGAAAGCCTTCCAATTAACCTATCTGATAACACAATATAGTATATATAATATACTAGATATTTATTGTACACCCATTACTCAATCATTACATCTCCTATTCATTATTATACTATAATATATTTTGATCTTCTCCACATATTTCTGTATCACTATGAATAGGGGTATTTATAAATACATGTATCTTCACAAATGCATTCTTAGTAATATTATTACAGTATTTATTACTTTTTTTTCATGCCATGGAAAAAGCAGGGGAGCATCATTAGATCACAGCTTACATTGTACCATAAACACAAATAAATGGGTTTAAATATAGCATAATGTATAAATAATGAAATGTGTAATGTATAAATATTTATTTGTGCACATCCTCTCTTTTTTACAGTAGTTAATGTAATGACACATGGTTTTTAATAGTTTGTGCTCAGATGCCAGAGTATAGCGTTGAGACCCCAGAAGTGTATGTATACCTAATTCTGTGAAACATCTGTTTTGGGAAAAGACCTGACACAAGCATGCTCAACCCCTAATAGCCAATCTCAGGCACACTAATTTAATGGCCGTAGTAATGGTAACACCATCTTTGTGAGTTCTGTAAAATTCCCTACCATCTAATTATGCTGTAATGATGAGAAAATTAAACAGTTGTTTAAAAGGTTACCTACAATGTCACACTTCATTGTGTCAGCCAGGTGTTAGAGGGCATGTCTGCTATTCAGCGTTTTTTGACAGTTAACAGAAACATGAAATTAATGTTATGACAGCTATACAGTGAAAAAAGACACAATACACAATAGGCCTTAATTGCACATGAAGACAGTATACAATGTATTATTTAATTTCCTAAACTAAAATTGTAGTAACATTCATGCTCCTTAATACAAAATAAATAAAACAATGCCTGTCAATTACATAAATATCAAATAAATCTTAAAAAAAAGATATATGACACTGTTCAAACTGTAATCTTTTCAAAGCCTTTGAGAAAATGTCTGCTAATTAGATGAGGTTTATGTTTTATTTCTGAACAAGCAGCTATAGCTGGCAGCCATCTATATAATGGTTCCCATGTGGTCACAAGAACCTGAGTAGAAACAGACTAGTGTTGACTAGTGTGACCAAGCATGCTATTGAGATCTAGCCTAGCTCGGCCCAACAATTTCTCTAAATTTTCACTGAGATTATAGTCGTAGCATTCAAACACTCTGGTGGACCAATCAGAGACCAGTGGGGTGGCTTGCAATGGTTTGTTTCTAAATGGTGGCATACATTAGATTAAGCAATACAAAATTGATGTAGCAACAATTATTGGTTAAAGCTGCTCCCATGGTTTCAAAATTAACCAGGGGTATACTGTATGCCCATTATGATGCAAATAATGTAAACAGTCCCCAATGTAGCATGTCCTGACTGTATTCACAAAATACATGTTGGGTCTGGTTACCCAAGGTTTACTTATATGCCCAAAGTAAAAAAACAATTGGCCACTTAATCTGAAAAAAGAAACAGCCTGTATTAGTGTGAAATGCTCCCAAACCAAATATTGCCAACATTCAAGCATTCAAATGGTTCAGAGAGACATTGATTCAAATCTAAAGACAAAGAGACTTGAAGAAGTTCATTTTTCTAGATAGACTTATGACTTTCCATGATTATATATGCCTCACTTTAAGGACATTGCCCTGACTCCTATATGTCAAAGTTTGTTTTCCACCAATTATTGCAGGACGGTACCTGATCAATTAAAATCCACAAGTTCCTGTCTTTGACAATAAAAAAAAAAATGTTAGACTGTTGCTCTGCAGATTAAAATGTGCTCAATGGAACAAGAGCGACTGGGGTTTAACAGAAAAACTGTCACGCTGGCGTCCCGCGGCGTGGCTGCGCCCTCTGGTCGGGCGCGCTCTCGCGCGCCGTCCCCGGAGTTCTGATAGCCGATCTGCGACAGGTGGCAATCAGGGCCTCCCACACCTGATCCTTGTTAGTAATTGTTCCCCTACATATACTGTGACGGTTGTGTTTGCCCCTTGCGGGTTATTGTTTTGTCAGGTTTGCTAAGTCTAGTTTGTTTCAGTTTATGTGATACCTGTTCGAATTTGTATTAAACCTTTTTACGTTATCCCATCGTTATCTAGTACACTTTGTCACAAAAACATATTTGATGTATCTGAGTAGGTGATCATCACATTGGCATTGAATATCTAATAACCAATCCTCCTTTACACAATACTGCTTTAGATATTTGGGTCATGGCAACCACAAATAAAGCTCATTATAAAGACACATGAGCATATTGTATAATAATGACTGTATAATCCAAAAATAAATGTCCCCAATTATAAAAACACTTCAGTCTATTGTGCTTGGCATTCTATATTAATGCTATATCTGATTCAATACAAATATCAGCAATGTACTGTATACATTTAGTAGTAAACTAGGAATTGTTTTTTCTAAAGTATTTTTGTGGTTTAATATCTTCTTTATTTCCATAAGCATGTATCTTATTTTAAACCACCTACATGACAGGATATTCAGACCAAGTAACATCTGGAGGTGTACCCATGGGCCATGGGTAACCACTCCCATTCAGTCTCGCCTGTGTACTAACCACTGGCCTGCAGCCATCCATATCCCCAGGTTCCCAACAGACCGCAGCTATACGGACATCATTCATTTGTGCGTACCTGCATGTGACAACGGAAGGATGTTGGGATTATTTTATGTTTGGTTCTTTGTTTGGTTATTGTCTTTGCTTTGCCTGAAACAAACATCAATATATTGTTCAGTCTGTCCCAGCACTCACCACCCAACATGCTTTACTGAAGCTATTATTATTGAACTGAACTTTGTTTTTAAATAAAGTGACAGAAATGTAACTAAGATATACATTTCTGATTGCATTACATTTAGACTTTAGACTTAAAGGTATCGTATGTTATTATCAAGAACGGATGCTAAATTCAAAATCAAAAACACCTTTCGCTTTAATGCCATTGGGTGATCCCTCAGAAGCCCGACCCCACGCAATTAGTCCCCATGTCTTTGATTTTTCCTAAAATTGTGTTGTGTTGCACTCCACATTGTTAAATATAGACATGAGAAATCCAGATTAAAAACACAGGCAATTATGCCTATAATTGCCACACTGGGTAATATTTACCACTAATCAAAATGTATTAAAGTTTCTTATTTTTGCACAGTTTATTTTACACATTCTATGTTGCTTAGCAACGGTACAAGTGTGTGATCGAAATCAATATTATTCATAACAGCAGATTCTCACAGGGTCAGCTGGCCCCACACCACCAAAGTCCTTATCGGCAAGTCTCGGTAGCCATCTTTGAAATGCCCGGGCATTTATTTAGGATGTACTTAAATAAAAACAAAATGCTTAGAAACACACAACAGAATCCTCAGGTGCAGAATGCACTGTGTAGAGCCAGCTTGCTACAGCCTTGCTAACACAATTAATATGCTTTTCTAGCATTATTAACATACAAAACTATTTATTTTCAGCGGATATATTAATTACAGGAAACCGATGGAGTGCCTACTCTGGGTAGGGAATGAGTCCTTACCCTAAGTGCAGGAGTTCAAGTACCTCGGGGTCTTGTTCGCGAGTGAGGGGACTATGGAGCGAGAGATTGGCCGGAGAGCAGCGGGAGCGGTATTACAATCACATTACCGCACCATTGTGACGAAAATAGAGCTGAACCGGAAGGCAAAGCTCTCGATCTTCTGTTCCTATACCCTCACCTATGGTCATGAAGGGTGGGTTATGACTGAAATAACAACATCACGGATACAAGCGGCTGAGATGGGTTTCTCAGGAGGGTGGCTGGCTTCTCCCTTAGAGTTAGGGTGAGAAGCTCGGCCATCCGTGAGGAACTCGGAGTAGAGCTGCTACTCCTTTGCATTGAAAGGAGCAGGTTGAGGTTGTACGGGCATCTGGTAAAGATTCCCCTTGGGCTCCTCCCTTGGGAGGTGTTCCAGGCACACCCAGATGGGAGGAGGCCTCGGTGAAGACCCAGGACTAGGTGGAGAGATTATATCTTCACACTGGCCTGGGAATGTCTCGGGATCCCCCAGTCAGAGTTGGATAATGTGGCTCGGGAAAGAGAAGTTTGGGGTCCCCTGCTGGAGCTGCTGCCCCCGTGACCCGACTACGAATAAGCGAATGAAGGATGGATGGATGGATATTAATTACATTATTATGCTCTTGAAACAGAAATAGAGATTGATAATAAAGTACTTACAAAATATCGCAATTTTCGCTGAAGGTCGTCTCAATTTTAACATCTGATCATTGGGGGTAAACTAACCCTTAATCATTAAGCTATAATGATTCTCATATAATATAGTATATTATTTGCATTGTCAGTACATTAACAACTGCATTAACAGGTAGATATGCCACGTTTGTGTACCTTTTATGGATGGGCCTTCTATGCCAATAGAGTGGCTTGTGGCCGTTGATTCTTCACCTTGCCGGTAGAATCTTAGTGAAATAAGGACGCAATGTTTTCACACATTTTACTGTACATTGAGTCTTTCATGTATTGTACTAAAGCTAACCAAACTATATCTAATTATAAATAACTATATCTAAACAATAAATATAGGCAATTTAGATAGGCATTTGTAATATGTTATATATCTCTTCCAGGCTTGTTTGAAGTCAGCCACAATAGGTAACTGTCACAAAAACCTCAACTGAGCGCTTACACCAAGGACATTCTTTTAACGGACCCATTCCAAGGAAACCAAGTATTTCAAGTTGTTTTTGAAAATAGCAATGTCGATGTGACACGGAGAAGTAGTAAGCCTTTCAAAGTGGACTGTTAGCTTCCTGGTCTGTATTGGCTGAAAAAGGGAGAGGGGCAGGGAAACAGGCAAATGAGAGAAACGTGCATATGTTGCATAGATTACTGCACACAGTTTGTTTGGTAACGCCCTATGACTTTTTAACTTGAACCCTTGAGTCTTACTTATTTCCATCATGGATCACAAAGTAGGCACACTGTATGGGAATTATTTGAGAGATAACAGATGGAATGGACAAACATTTGTAATCAAGCAAATAATCTATATTCAGCATGAATATCAGCACTGTGCACAATGCTGAATATAACACTTCCTATTAGCACTAACACAAAAAACTTTAAAATGGAAATTTAAAGTAAAAACTATAGAAAAACAATGACTTAAACAAAAACTACATTAAAACAAACTAAACAGAATGAAATTAAAAATGATAAACAAAACAAAATTAAAAACACAATATAACCTTGATTCTCAATTTAGTTCAAGTCTGTCAACGAGGTTATCTTTTCTGAGATTTCCCTTGCAAGCTAACTCAGCTTTCAGTCATTAATTTGATAGTGGAGTGAGTCTCTGAAAAAGCTTTGAGCAGCCTTGAAGAAAATCCAATTATGATCTGTGATTCCTCTCCAGAAACAGATTACCTATCTCACTAATGACATTTTCCTCCCCCATTCATGCCCTTGCTAAACGAGACGATTGAGAGACTGTGCGCGTTCCAAATCATGACCATCTATTCCTTACAGGTCTATCAGATAGACAGCTTACATTATATATGAATGGTTTTCATGAGATACAGTACATGCAGGAGATGAACTAGGCAATAGATTATTTGTAACCGGAATTCAATAGAGATGTGAGTTGGATGGGGGAGTGTTTTTTCCTCCATTAGGCTTTTTTATAAAATGAAAATAAAGCCATAGTAATTTTTTGTGCACTACTGGGTCCTTCATCAACTGAAACAGATGAGATAAAATATTGCAGTTCTAGTAGGCCCCTACATTTACTTTAATCATGAAGCTATTAATTAAATTAATATCAAAATGGTACGAAATATATAAAAAATAAAATTAAACATTGCTGTTTTCCTTACATGAGAGAATGCAATCTCTGACTGTTCAATAATGACACGTTACGTAATGAATCAATCAATGGTTAATGAGCAAACTGTCCTCTATCTGATAAATGGGGTTACATGGGCTATAGCCATACAAATCTTATCCATGGCCGTGAAAGTCAAATTCAGTTTAGGAATTTTAAAGTCCAGGCATGTTAATGTGATAACTAGACATCTGTTTTTCTTTACATCTACTTGGGCTTATTTGCAGTGCTCTGAGCATATCATGTTATTGATAGGGAGAAAAGCTATTGGAAATGAATTGATTGCAAGATCTCAACAGCCATAATATGCAAATATTTACCCATTGGTTTTTGTATACAAGCATGTATGTGTGTGCTGTACTTCTGTAGTCAAACAATGTCCATGTACGTTCATACATGTACCTCTGAACCATAACTGCATGTTTATTATGAACATATTTTCCTATAGTTTTGGGAAAAACAAGTAAAATAAATGGGTAAGTGATATGATTTCCATGGGACAGCCTGCCATTTAGCAGCCCGTATACAAAAGCATTAGCACAGCACTTGTACAGCAAGTAATGCGGCACACCCAGTAAATCCCTGACATAATTACCAGCTAGCACTCTGGTGCTCTCTAGAGCCCTCGGTGCCAGCCATTAGAGCTCCACACCTGAGGCAAGTGAGCAACAAGCACACAGGCCTCAAAGAGCATGCCTGGATTTGCGATGCTGTTGATGTTGGTCTTTCTGCTGTCAGGTTTATTTTCCTCTAGCACACTTACAATTAGCTTGCTTGAAGCTACAATATAATGTGTTCCAGTTTTTGGTGTGCTGCTGATGTGAATACATGTCAGGCTGCACATGTTAAGGCTTTTATAAATAAGATGTAGGCTGAATAATGGTTGCCTTTCCTGGATCTTTTATTTATATAGTAATTTGAGGTATGTTTAATATTGCATCCTAAGTGATCAAGGTTTTGATGGTCCAGTGCAGGGACGGTTTGTTCCATAGGGCGATTGGTCGACACACCGCCAAAGGGAGAAAGAGAGAGGAGGGAATTTCAAACTTTACCAATGTAGGGCCTATGCTACGGTAGCTGACCGTCCTGCCTCTAAATATCCTAATCCAATAAGTGTCCAATGTTCCGTGGAGTAGCCTACGCATAGCATCCAGTCCCTTTTTGTGCGATTTCAATATGGCTGCAAATCGTCCTGACCACTCTCATATACGTTCACGTTAACGTCTTTAAAAAAAAAATGCAGGCTCTTCAATGCATTCTCCTGGCTTCCGGGAATGCTGGCTCTAACGTGTTTACGTAATACAAAACGTTCTTAGGTATCTGTCAGTTATGTGCGTTGTCTACGCAACATTACCTAGAGCGGTTTGTCGCCGCACATTGTGGATTGTGTCTCATCTGTTCTGTCCGCATGACTTGCGAAGTAAGTAATAACCTAATATTAATAATAATATTAATTGGTAGGATTGTCTGGTGTGTATGCAATTGTGCTTTTCCATTTTTAACAATATCTAAACAGAAGCAAACGTCAATGTTTTGCATTCACTTGAACCCAGGTGGCCGTAGAGTGGTAGCCTACTACCATACTGATACTAAGAGATTTGGCGACAGCATTTTGCTGCACCTAAAATAACATGCAACTGAGAGACTATTATGAATTCATTTATTTTTATTATCAATCTAAAGTGTGTTTTGTAGCCCTAATTTTTTAAGACATTTATTTGATTAATTAAATTGTAAAGCAGACATATCTGCTTGTTTAGTTTAGCCCAGGGGTCAGCAACCATTGGCACAGTGCCACCATGGGCACACAGTAGCTTAGCCAATGGCACACTAGCAATGAATCTGCAAGAGAGGTTATTTGTAAATGTTCTCTCTCATTCTCATGCCAAATAATGTCTTTCACAGACATTAGCAGTTGTGTGACATGTTCTTTAAGGTAGTTTCATTGACATGCATCCTCACCCCTATGCAGCACACATCCGCCTGCCTGAGTGGATAGTACTAGTACCGCTGTTGGAATGGGCTCGATAGCATGTCGGCAATGGCAGCATTCTTGTATAGTTCTCATATCTCGTTCACTTAATTATCTTATTTTGAAAATAACTGCCAAAGTGAAGTTTATAGCTGATAACCAAGATTGGTTTAATGTTGGTAAGGTTGATCATTTAAACTCAGATGTGGATGTACTCGATAAAATCTGATGTTTGTAGCCTATACACAGCCCTGTCTCTGCTATAGTAACACTAACAAAGTGGTGCAGATCACACCACACAACAGCTACGTGTTGTCAGTGTGTGGTGGGCAGAGCTTCTTGTTTTGATTGACAAGCTTTCTCTAGAATGATTTAGATACCTTTAATGTACCTAGGCTATTGAATAGGTCACCAAAACAATTTCCCTCCCTAATTTCCTGAGCAGGAATGGCCGTCAATGGTCCAGTGGGATCTCCAATAACGTTAATATCCAGAAAATATCCAACTCCAAATGGATTTAAAATAGTTGCAGAAACAAGGAGAAGGAATTAATGAAATAAAAGGTGGACAGACAGTACAAATAGAGGGGTGGAAGGACAGAAAACAGAGGGCATGTGGTTGAGCCCTCATTTCTGGCTTGTCTTAAATGATCAGGATCTTTATTAAAATTCTGCAACAAGCACAGCCGGGTAGTTAGCATGTCTCCAAGGTTAACATTTTTAATGCAAGACTGAGGGATTCAGAGAAGTGCTCCTTTGAAGTTTCTTGTAGGAGTCAGAAGGGGGGCTGTGAGACTGGTGAAGACAGTGTGCGATATTGACAATAAATCTCAACACATAGAATGATGCCAATTGAAATTTCATAGTGTTCCCTTCGGGATACCGGGGAGCTGGGCATGGTGGTGTGAGATGAATAATGAAACTCCCCTCACTTTGCTCATTTTTTATTTAATGTGAAACTCTCCTTTGTTGTTCCCCAAAGCTCCAGAGGGGCCCTTGCGCACGTAGTACAGGTGTAGAGTCAAAAGTGAAGAATCAAGTTCCTTTGTCTGCGCCATGCACAAAACTGTGCATGAAGGTTAAATGGTTTTGAAAAGTGCTTTGTTGTTTATCGGTGCTGCCCTCGCCATTGTTTGTGATCGCATGGCAAATTTGTTCTGCCTTTCTCATCTAATGGTTTCTTTCTGTCTTAGAATACTTTTTTTTTTTTTTGATTTTCGAAGAAATTATTGAGCTCTTGCTAAATAGTCGTTCCACATGGTTACGCAAATTTAATTAATCAGCCTAATCTGTGTTGCCAGTCGTGTCCTGGATTAGAAGTAAATTGCTTCAAGAGGGGGTCATTGCTGTTGATGATTGGTTTTGCTGTCTGTCACTGACATTAAGATTTCATAATAACATGACAGAGATAGACAACACTTGTCTTCATGTGCTGCTAATTTTAAATTAATGAGTTATAAGAATCAATTATGTAATTCACTACACATAGTACAGTACGGTGGGAATTCATTTAAGGTGGCGTATGCGATGATTGTTGATATATGAACTGAATTTCAAAACCCACCGCAATGGATGCACTAGGATAGTGTGTGGTGCAGTCCAAATCACTTTGTTTGTGGTCCCATTACAGAGTCAGGGCTGTGTAGGAACACCATTTTGTTACACATACGGACAGCTAGCAGAACATAATGAGATATTTACTGAATATGACAAAAACTATTGGTTTAAATCACTTACCACCCCTTCTTAAAATAAGATAGTTTATGGTTTTACTTGCTGTCTTGATATACCACTTTGGATTTGTATTTTTTGGCCAAGTTATATGTTTTATAATATAGGCCTAATTACCAATCATTGATGACTTCCAAACACTTCTTCAATTCAGATAAGTGCCAGTTATTACAGTGTCTTTCCCATAACCGCTCTCTCATGCATTGCCCTCTTTACCCGAGTTTTGAGAGAGTTGCTGTAGGGGCCGCTAATCTCCACCTACTGTGTGAAAACCTGTTTACTTCCCAAAAGGATAATAACCCAATAAATGTACAAGGGCATATGTTTAAGCTGTCGGTGCTGGGGAAGCAAAACAAAGTGCCAGGGCAAAAATGTAGATGTTGATAGGTTAACAAAGGTGTGTGCCACCTTGCCATTAACCCCTGGAAGTAATGATAGCAATTGGGTGGCAAGGTACTGTATGTGTATTCAATGGGTCAAAGGACAAGAGGCTGATTTGTACAGCGGCACGAGCAATGTGAATTATGCCGCCTTCATGTGCTAGCAACTAGCAAATGCAAAACTAGGTTCATTCTCTGCACTTTTATTCAGTAATACACTTGTTACAATTTAACCTGTATTTTTTAGATGTGAGTTTTATTTATGAGTTGTAAACTAAAAATGCGAAAGCTCTGATTGTTGGTAAATTAAAAGCAAGATTTATGGTGTCACCTGTAACAGATGCACATGTTTTCAAAAATGTCACTACTCCATTATGTTTTCACAAGGTTTAGGTTTAGAGGTTTAGGTTTAGTTGGAATCAAGGCATTCTCTATTTTAAAAGACTTGAATGGGTCACTCACCTTGTATTTACCATAATTTTGATAGCAAGTGAAGGCAGCATTATCTCCAAAGTGTTTGTTGGCCTGGAGATAATGAGGCAGGCTGCAAATAATAAAGAAAAATGGGGTCGAGGGTAACACAGTCAACAAAAATGATTTCTGTAACCTCTTGCAATGCAAAGTGAATGTTATGCTAAGTCTGAAAACAATAACATGCCCCGCTGCGCATGGTGTGACATCATAAGCCACTTAAAAAATAAATTACTTGGCTCTCACATTTAGCAAAACATGGTATTAGGACTATTATCTTAGTTGAGGAGAGGGTCTGCCCTACATTTTATGTCCTCAGGGAGCAGATAAGACCACCTGTGTTACTCTATCGTCAGTGACTCACGCTAATTAGCAATTACATCCACGATCACCCAGGTTAACTCACTCACGGGGAGGTCAATGTAATTCATTCAAATTTTCCGAAACAAGAGCGGATATGAAATTAATGTGCCCAAAATTATTGGGATTTTTTAAAAACTTGGCTGGCCGTACACACAAATATATGAAACATACTTTATACACACTAACATACACGCATGTATGTCAACAGATGCAGCAAATACATGGATAAAACATACTGGATCAGCAATCACAGGGACATACATGTACATGCACACACCCACACACATTTACCACTTTTGTTATGTCTATTGTTTGAGAGACGTGTCACAGCAACATGTGTACACGCACACACACACGCAAACACACACTCTATATAGTATACCGGTTCAGGATTTCAGAGGTTCTACTGTTCTACTGCAATTTAGTTGTCTACCTTCCAGAACCAAACAGCCTATTCCTTTTCTTCTTACAGCGCTGAAATACAAACTCCATTTCCATAAAAACTGAGATATAACAAAAACAAACATGTGGGATTTGTTACTTCACATGAACCTTTATTTACCTGACAAAATAAAGAAAACTGACAAACTGTACTGTATACTGTTGATAACTGCACCACACTCAACACACACAGATGCCTGTTTACCATTGTATTACATCACCGATACGTGTAATTTGCTTAGTTTAAACCAGAGTCATGGAAATAACAGAGTTACGCCAATGGAAGTTCGACATTTTCAACGGTCACATTAGACAATAATTGCGCCGATTTACAATTAAAATAGCATTTACAGTGTACTTTAAGTATTTAGGCTAACTTCCCGTGAAACTATTTTAAGAGTCCGTTGCTGTTAAAAAAACAGTTTATTGGAGTGAACAGAGATGACCCAACTCTCTCTTTATATGGCTCTGATTTAAACCATTAAAAAAACAATCAAAATGATCAAAAGAGGTATGAGAAATATCAGTTTTGATAATATGTCAAATTCCTCTATGTACTGCATTGTAGAGTTTTCTGAAATTAACAGATCATTCCAGCCTGAACCTGCCTGCCCCTTGGTACTTCCGCCTTCTGCTTCTCAGTGACAACTCTGCCTGTTTTAGATTACGAGCCTGCCTGCCATTTATACCCAATAAACTTTTGTTGAACGCTATTGCCCTGACTCCGTGTCCACACTTGGGTCCTTGTATTTGCCGTTGTGACTACAAGAGGTACTGTAGTTAGTTACAGCCTGATCTATATGCCCCGGCATGCGCCACTGGAGTGTTGCTTTCCACCGGATGAATCAGAACCATAGCAAATGTAAATGGATTATGCCTGATGCTCACTTAAGTTTCTATGGACTGGTGAGTAAAACTGCTATTAATGCTATAAAGCCGTTTGTCTCGCCAGAACACCTCACTGACTGTTTACAGTTGTGTGGGTGTAGGTAGAGCATAAGGTTGGAGATTATCATACGTTCCTTTGTCGGTTTCTGTGTTCTGTATTCTCTAGTCGGGTTGCCTTCGGCCCAGATCACACTGAGATTGCTGCCCGGACCAAGTGTGACATTGGCGAACAGTGCGTAAAAGAAGAGCACGTGCCAATCCATCTACAATGGTTTTGCTGGCGACGAGTGTTTAGCGTTACATCTCTGTGTGATCGGGGCCTACCAGTAACTAAACGCCGAGCAAGGCTTTTCCCTGGTATTTGTGTTTCCTGTTGACTGGCCTGTGGTCACTTCATCAGAAGCGTTATTTTCCTGCAACCCATAGCCTATATCGTTCTATGTGGCGTTGATATTATTTGACTGTGGCTGTTTTCTTGTTGCTATGCCATGGGAATATTATAACTAGCAGTGTTGTTGGCTCTCAGTGTTTTAGCAGTTGAATTGTGCTATTCTTGACCTGATGGTATAAATGGGTTAAATCACATTTGTAGCCTGCTTCTTTTTTTAATGTATGTAATGTTAGTGTAATGCCCACGGTTGCGCCGAAGGGGGCGGCACATTCCTTTACTGGGTTTGCCTCGCCGCTGTGCCTTCTGGCCGGCGGTGGAAGCCCTTGCTCCCAGCGCCCCACACCAACATGTGTAATCAGCATATTGCTCCTAGTCGTGTGGGTGTGAGGGCATATAAGGCTGGAAGAATTCTTTCAATAATAAGTTATTGTTTGCGTTTTCTATGTTTTTGAGTTGCCGTTTGTGTTCGAGCTCACGCCTCTGTTACGCACTTTCCTTTGTTCTCATCTTTATGTAGGTACTCCTGTGTGTGTTTGCACTTGCCATGCTGTTACAATTAGACTGTGTGTGTGGATACATGTAAGCAGAATGAAACTGGCGATAAGAGTTCAAACTGATGGTGAAATGCTGACCCCTAATGGTTTGGAGAATATTGTAATTTTATACATAGAGCACCTTTAAACAATTTGTAATCGTCCTCTTGCTTGATGGCAACATACAGTATGTCTCTCTAAAATACTAAATTACGCCTCTGTGTAAACAATACCTTCACACACATGTAACTCACCCTTCCGTGGGCACTGATGCACCCTCGTACCATCACAGATACTTTTGCACCTTTCTTTCACTGATCTTTTTCATCTTTGGCACGGAGAACTCAACGTCTGTTTTTCCCGAAATCAAGATGAAATGTGAACTAATCTGACCACAGCACTCATCTGACCAGTCTTTCAGTCTGTCTGAGATGACGTTGGGGCCAGAGAACTTGGCTGCGTTTCTGCGTCTAATTGATGTATAGATTTCTCCTTGCATACAGTTTCAGGTTGCATTTTTGGATGCAGCAGCAGACTACGATAAGTGACAATGGTTTTCCGAAGTTCACCCAAGCCCATGTGACTATGTTGGTGCACATATGACGGTTTTATAGGCAGTGCCGCCTGAGCGCTCGAGGGTCACGCACATTCAACAATTGTTTCCGACCTTTACCATATTATGTACTATATTATGATTTTGACATGCTTATATTCTCTGCAATCTTGCATTGAGAAATCTTCCCTGTGACCTGGCTAACAAATGTGTTATGAATTTAGGCACAAAGTGTGTGCCACGAACCATGCTTACTTGTAAAGACTGAGTCTTTGGTGGGTGCGAGACGGTGTATAATAGTGATGCGCGGGCATGTATAGGGCACCAAGGTAGCCTGATTAATGGTCTCCAATCAGATATCTGGAAAACATGTTTGCTTTAGTGTTTGCACAGCCTCACTGATGGCAGACCAATCAGCGTCTGTGGTGGTGGTGGGTACAGCGAGCATGATGACATTGAAGTCAAGCATATTTTTCAAAAAGGTGGTAGAGCTAGATGAAGTGATACAAACAGTTGTAGCAACGCCAATTGACAAAAGACTGTCCAATAGTTTCATAATGAACCAGAGGTCAACTCCCACTTGGAGGAGACTCCGATCACTTCCCAATGGAACATGTCCAGGCATTAATTGCAAAGTGTATATCGGGTGTGGTTACACTAGGTTAAGTTTTGAAGGCAGAAATAAAATCAAAGTACTTTTATTAAAACAGGTCAAATGTGTGAAACAGCGAGGTCAGCTACAGCAGCTCACCACCACAATTAAAGCACACTGATTTACACTGCAACTATGATGCACAAACCAATTTAAGAGGCTTGTGAAATCAAATCAGAGTCACAAGCTACGTATCACAGGACAACAACCAAGGCCTGATGGCAAGTCTGCTGAACCTCAGCTATACTACAGCCCGGTGTTTATAGCCAATAGACGCTGGGTGGTTAAGTTACAGTTGCCATCATCTACCCCATATCATAAAAGACCAGATAGACCCAATTGACTCCCCTTATCAAGCATGACGTATTCTATGTTTCTGGTGCATGCACTTCCTGTTTAGCACACAACTGTAGCTCCCCCTATTCTACTGGTGCTGCAATACGCTCAATCCATCTGTTTCTGTACATGCAAGAAAGACCTAGATCGCAGGAGCTATACAGGAGCCGCACTCCAGTTGGGAGATTCAATGGTATACAGTTTTTTTTTTTTTTCCCCTACATGTACTTTTTCCATTTACTGCAGAGTGTGAACCAGCACACCGCAGACATGAGTAAATTACATCAGAGGCTATCATCAATCTTTATCTGTTGGCAACACGTCTTATAAACTGACCAGAGCCAGGCAGCTGCTATGGGCTTGATAGCGTTGTATCTCACTCACATGGCGTCCTTTAAAATGTCCTGTATGTGTGACAGCCTATGAAAGACCTCCTTGAGAAATCCCCAGCCGGGCTCATGGGAGCTTCATTCCCTCCTGACCAAACAACAATGATTACAGGGCAGCTGGCAAAGAGGCCAAGATTACTGTGCCAGGGCAAGACCTCCAGACCTCAGCAGCCATTTTTTATCTACAGTAATCATTATTCTTTGACATGTTGTTAATTAGGCAGATGAAAGTTTTAATGTGTTGATTTCACTCTCAGAATTTCACTGTTGACTTTGGTCATGAATATGTAATGTTGAAATGTTCCTTGTTCACAGACTCATTTATAATGTATGGAGTGGTGGAGTGTTATAGGGGAAAGTTGGCATGCATTTAGTGATTTGTGTTATGTACGTTTCACAGAGTGAAATATTGCAAGAAGGTAATCTTGATATTTGGCGGGTTAAGTTTATATTTATAGTACATGGGTTTTCTAAACATCAATTTTTCTGTTTTGCCTGAAGATAATAAAAAGTATCTTGTGTTAAATGTTATAGTTTGTTGAATTTCAACAAAGAATAACCAGACATTTGGGGAAAATATATAATGTTGTGTCTTAGGTGATATTGTGACTTTTGTGTCTATCCATCCATCCATCGTCATCCGCTTATCAGGAGTCGGGTCGCGGGGGCAGGAGCTTCAGCAGGGGACCCCAAACCTCCCTTTCCCGAGCCACATTGGAAAGCTCTGACTGGGGGATCCCTAGACGTTCCCAGCTCTCCTACTACTCCGAGTTCCTCACGGATAGATGAGCTTCTCATCCTATCTCTAAGGGAGAAGCCAGCCACCCTCCTGAGGAAACCCATTTCGGCCGCTTGTACGCGTG
>JAODUH010000020.1:1659646-1698908 GCA_027564835.1 Typhlichthys subterraneus | reverse complement strand
AGAGGCTAGAGGCTAGAGGCTAGACAGAGGCTAGAGGACAGAGGACAGAGGCTAGAGGCTAGAGGCTAGAGGCTAGACAGAGGCTAGAGGCTAGACAGAGGCTAGAGGACAGAGGCTAGAGGCTAGAGGCTAGACAGAGGCTAGAGGCTAGAGGCTAGAGGCTAGAGGAGGGCTAGAGGCTAGAGGTTAGACAGAGGCTAGAGTCTAGAGGTTAGAGGCTAGAGGCTAGACAGAGGCTAGAGGCTAGAGGTTAGAGGCTAGAATCTAGAGGCTAGAGGTTAGACAGAGGCTAGAGGCTAGAGTCTCAACTGTCTTCCTGTATTGTGCACACACACACACACACACACACACACACACATTCGGCGTTGTCACCTGACTCCTCCCCACCGCCTCGAGTTGAGCTTCAGTGGAATTTTCCACTGGTTCTTCTTTGTAAATTGAATGAGTCGAGCTACAGTAGGACATACAGAGGCAACAACTGCAGAAGTTCATTGATATTGGCATATCTGAAATATAAAAACCATCTGCGGAATAAATTCCCTTTGCTGTGAGTAAATAGCGCTCATCATTTGGTTTGAAGAATGAATGACTGTATTGACTGTAATGAATGAATGTATTGCTACCGGTACGGTAACGCGGTGAAGAACTTAACTACAGACGCCTGCTACTGTAGACTACGGTACTTTGTAGACCTATCGTATGCTACATTGTCCCGCTTTGTTTTGGATATTTGTTACAATCAATTATTATTTATTTATAGTTTGGCTACAAAGGTCTACCGAAGATAAAATGTAATCCTCGATCAGTTTTGTTACTGTACGGTCTATATAGGCCTATGCTATAGAAATGATGTAACTGCTGGGAATGATCAGATTCGACCTAATTCGTTTTACAGCAATTTAAATATATGATTGTGTATTTGAATACGTATCGCTATATTTCATTTTATTGAAATTGTATTGTATTTGTTGTAGCTTGACACATTTGAATTAAGTATGCGAGGGAAAGTAGAGCGCTATTTGTCGATATGTCCATATTTGGCGTTCTGCTATGGTATGTGGGCCCGCGTTGATAAAAAAGCACTTTAGGCTACTGTATGAATCAATTAAGAATATAAGGTTTTCAGAAAGCCTAGGCCTACGGTACTCTGTGTGGGATACGATTCACGTCTATCCGGTCTTGTTGAATGTGACATTAAAGTGAATCTGAATGTGTGCATAACCAAATATAAACATTAATTCATGTTGTGCAATTCTTTTTACAGGACTATTCTATATCTGCGCCTTTTTTTCAGTGCATTACTTATTCTCAGTGAAAGTCAACATGTCTCAGCAACATATCAGGTTTGTGTTTCTTATTTTCCACTCAGCTATTCTGTGACATGATTTATAGGTATTTTAATAGTTTTAAGAGAGTTACAGATTACTAATACTAATATGCTAAACATTTTCCTCGGTCAGCCTCCCAGCCAAGCTTATTAATGGAGGTATTGCTGGCATTGTTGGGGTTACCTGTGTCTTTCCCATTGATTTGGCAAAGACCAGGTTACAAAACCAGAGGCATGGTCAGCAGCTATACAAAAGCATGTAAGTCTCCAGTTTCTGTCAACTGAGTCATATGTACTACTCACTGTTACTTTAGATATGACATTCTGTGCTGTTGTATCACTGTGCCACATCTACAGAGGAGTTATGTTTTGTAGCTGATTGACATATGGTAATCAGCTAGTTTATATAACCAGTTAATTCTGTATTTGGTAGACATGTTGGGGCTTGTCTTTAAGTCTTGCAACCCACCTCTTCAATGGAATGTGTATGGTTTCTTAGTGTTAATCAAAATGAGTATCTAAGCTTAAGTGTTTATTTTGTTCAGTTGTTTGTTTTATGTTATTACATTTTTTATTTGATTTGGTATAGAGAAGTTGTTTGGGCTATTAGTATTCTTAAATAGCATTAAACTTTAAAATATCTTCCAGGATGGACTGCCTTGTCAAGACTGTTAGATCTGAGGGATACTTCGGCATGTACAGAGGTAAGACATATTCCTATTTGAGTTTTCAGAATCTAGCTTGTAGATTTGCTTTCAGTCATTATCGCCGTGTACGGTGTCATGGGCAACCTTCCCAGTGATATATTGTGAGTTGTCCTACCATTATTCTGTTGTTTTCATGTAGTGAATGTTGAACACTCAATGCAGTAATTACTTGCATTACACATTTATATTATTCAGTTTTTAAGAACATAATCTGAGGGGAAAATGTCCTAAACCATTGCAGATCTAGACTGTTTCGCATCACATTCCTGCAACCAATAGATCAGTGGAATCAAGTAGTATAAGGGACAAGTGAGTTTGTATAGGTTTAGTGTGAGAAGTATGGAGGCCTGAGTCTCCACTTGTGTGAGGAATGCTGTTTGTGTGCATCTGTGTTTTTCATATTACAGACTTGGGTCCCCCTGGGATATTGAAGGCTAGCCGATAAGGCGCAGCCACGCTGGAGGCAAATCATTTAATGGTTCTTACAACACTGCTCTATTTAAACTAGGCAATTTTGTTTTTGTTTTGCTGTATTTAAAAAAAAAAACAAAGTATATTTACTGTGTTGGCCTGTCTGTGTTTTAGTGTCATCAAACTTGAATCTGTGTGGCTGCCTCTTCACTGTCCTTTCAGTCTGAATCTTTTTTTCTGGATAAATTGTGTCCTTATAGACTTTGGATCGTCCTTCTAATAAACGTGTTTGTCTGTGCTATGGGTTCTGTTCAAACAACTCAAGGTCTGTTTTGGCAGAGTCCATAGTCAATATCTTTCTAATTGTTTCACTAACATCCTGTTTCTGCTTAATTTCACTTGTTGTTCTTCCTTAACATACTAATGGGGTTTTTCCACTGGCAAATTTGGCCGTGTCGAGCTGTGCCATGCTGATTTGCTTTTCCATTACCAGTTTAACCGCACCAAGTCGCACCGAGCCGTGTCTGAGATGGGCCTGCTCTGGAGCGGTGCCAATGTGAGCCGGCCAAGTAGCTTACTCGCAATGAATGGAGTGTAGGCTGAGACAGAACAACCAAGAACTCACTCATGTGAAGAGTAAAGGCATTGAAAACATTTATTTTAAGCAAGTCTATTTATTACACAACGTTATGCTTATGAACCTGTTCCTTGTATTGGATAAAGTTGTATACCTGTAATGATCGTTTTTTTTTCAGCACTCTCCTATCTTTTGCATTTGCTGTAGGAATTGCCCACATGCAGCTCAATAGGAAGTGCGTTTTCGCCGAATATGACTACACCCAATGTGTAGTCGGATATAGTCACCAGTTGTCTGTGGACATTGTTACAATAGCAAATATAATATTGCCTAGCCTGAAAATCTGTGTTGACATATCGCTGCCACTGTTGGACAGTGCAATAATAAAAGGACTGTTAAAGAGGGCACTACTTTTAATGATTGACTCAAGATAAGTGCGTCATCGCTTAATGGCACACCTTCAAGCGGGATGCCGTGCCGAGCCTGCTCGTGCAATGGAGAAATTATTAGTGATTTGCAGATTTGACATACTGTAGTCAATACTGTAGTCTAGTCAGGTTTCAATGTTGTCATTAAATGTTCCACTTGATGGATCCTGTCTTGAACATAACTTTGGATTTAAGTTTCCTGTCTGCACCCCTCTTTTAATGTTCATTTTTTGTTTCCATTCTCTTTACCGTTTTCCATTTTAAACTCCTAACATTTTTGTTGAAATAATCCCCCTTGTGTGTTGCTGCTGAGCATTTCTTCTCTTCCATTCCATTTAATGTTATATGTTAGTGGATTCAAATGTATTATAGTGGGTGATGGATGTTTTGGGAATGCTGTCAAGTCCTGAAAAGGCAAGATTGTGAACACATTGTTAATTCTAATCTATCTTGCCCACAGGTGCTGCTGTAAACTTGACTCTAGTCACTCCCGAGAAGGCAATCAAGCTGGCAGCTAATGACCTGTTTCGCCATCATCTCTGCAAAGACGGGTATGCAGGAACATTAGTTCTAATAATCTCCGAATGCCTGGCTGGTTCAACATTGCAGAATTGTTTTGTTGGGACTTTTCAGTTGTCACAAGTGAACATTATTTATATTTAGTTTGCAGCAATGTTGCCTTTTTGGCTTGCTACAGCAGCTACCGCAACAGCCTTACACACTTGGTTAATTTCCATGACTGACGTTATCCAACATGTGTTTGTTTCGTCCCCACTTAACAGGAAGGGGCTGACTGTATTCAAGGAGATGCTGGCAGGCTGTGGTGCAGGCATGTGTCAAGTTGTTATCACTACACCCATGGAAATGCTCAAGATTCAGCTGCAGGACGCGGGTAGACTGAGTAAGACATGTAGCAAATTCTCACAATTTCACCGCAATTAGTTAAGATGAATGAATTGAGTTTTTATTAAATGCATTGATGTTTTATTACAGTGGCCCAGCAGCGAATATCTAGTGTACCTTCTCAGACTAAACTAGCCAGTCCTGCTCTGAGCCGCTCCTACAATGTGAGCGCGGTGGCCACGCCTCCCCGGGCCGTGTCAGCCACTCAGATCGCACGGGAGCTCCTTCGCACGCAAGGCATTCAGGGTCTCTACAAAGGCCTGGCAGCCACGCTGGTTAGGTAACTGTCTCTCCACCCACTACTCTTGTCAATACATTTTCTTTCCCCGGTGGCTCAAACGCTAACATTGTTTTCTTTCCACCAGGGATGTTCCTTTCTCTGTCATCTACTTCCCTTTGTTTGCCAACATGAATCGGCTGGGCAAGCCAAGCACGGAGCAGTCGGCACCCTTCTACTGGTGTTTCCTGTCTGGGTGTATGGCCGGCTCTATCGCTGCTGTGGCCGTCAACCCCTGTGACGGTGAGAAACGTGAACGCACACAGAAAGATCTTTGCATGTTGGTGCAGTTTTAATTCTCAGTGACATTTTATTTAACATTGTAGTGGTGAAGACCAGACTGCAGTCTCTGAACAAAGGGGCCAATGAAGAAAGCTATAAGGGTGTTATGGATTGTGTGAGGTAGGACACTTTTTATTTTGAAATTTTTCCTAGTGCATCTAAACCAAGAGTTTATTATCATGGCTCATAACGGCTTTGGGGAAAATGCGTCGCATCTACAGATGTGTAAATGTCTTCTCCTGTTTGTTCTGTTCCCCACAGCAAGATCATTCGGAAGGAGGGGCCGTGGGCCTTCCTCAAAGGCGCTGGATGCCGGGCGTTGGTCATAGCGCCCCTGTTTGGCATCGCCCAGGTCATGTACTTTGTTGGCGTCGGGGAGTACATCATTGACAACAACCCCCTCAGGCTCCTGTCAGCGTGAGGGCTAGCATGTCTACACGGCTGTGTGCAAGGCCCTTAGAGTTTGGATGGAGAATATACTGCTGTATAGAGGAACGACCTGCTGCTGTTTAATCAGTGTGCCACTAATACAGACTTCTCTGTGAATAGTCTGTTATTTTTCAAACCGACAAACCTCGGGGGGGTTTTAAACTCTATGTGGTCTAGCGGCCATGTTGCACTTACACTTTTTTGGCTTATTCAATGAGCTGGCAAATGGAGTGACTTGAAGCTGTTGGCCTTATTATAGGCTGGGGACTAAAGCACGCGGTGTACTTCAGACATACACGCATCGTGATTGTATATGTGAAGCAGCAGGTGTGCAAGCATTACACTGTCAATATTGTATGTAAACATTAGGTGTATTCATCTGAAGTATACAGGCACCACTCGACAGTGCAGCTTTTCTCCCCCTCTGTGAGGGGAAGTGGGTGTAACTTCAACACCCCATATCTATTCAACTCCTTTTGTAAATGTGCATTTGATTGACCTCACAACTATCATACACGGGACCATGTTGGCTAACCTGTTTAAGATTGGTGCCCTATTTAGTATGTGTAGTTTATAGTGAACCATCTAGAACATCTGCCTATACTTGAGATTAATTTCTACACGTGTTTACCCTCGTAACAGGTGTTATAGAACAATGACTGACAACTGGAAGCTCCGTTCCTTTAAGTTAAATAATCTTTTCTTAATGCCCTAGCAGTGCACATTTACATTTCATTGCAGTGGATACCCCTAGGCCAATCCAGCATTATGTGACTGTACCATATTATCTTTGTCTGTTCTGTGTATGTATGTATGTATGTATGTATACAATTACATAGTACTTTTGTACTTGTACTTTAATAAAGATTTTCAAATGGGATGATGCCAATCATCTTTTGTGGAGTCATGACTGGGTTAAAGCACCAACTCTATGGGTTAACTGAGCTGCAGGTTGCCTAAAGGTAAATTGTTTTTGTGTACCTGTCAAATAACGCTCAATGCATGCTAAATGTTTCATTCACAAGAAAATATGTGAATAAGTTGAGGAAACAATGCATTGTCAAGTCATTAACTGCGCCCTATATAAATTATTATATTGAATTTTGTTACAATCTCATGTTAAGTTTATTTTATAATAATTCACATCACACTGTGTACATTCACAACAATGGCAAAATGCAAACAAGTATATGAACTGTAATGAGCATTATGGTTCACACATGCTCAGAATAGGACCAACCAGGATTTGTATTCCAGTTTGTCATTAGGCCTTTCTAATGCTTACTGTTAAAAACTACAAATTCTTGAAACACTTCTAGAAAGACTGCAGGCAAACACAGCATGCATGTACATGCTTCAGTTGCAATGGGGGTTTTACAAGTTAAGACTAGTCTAATGTATTCAGATGATTAGTATCTAAGCACATATTTACACTGCAAAGCAGGGTCTTCAAAACGTGATGTGTAAAAGGAACATCAAATAAATATTATTTACATCAACGGTGTAAAACTGGTGTCTGTATTTACAGCAATACTCCTCAATCATAATGTCCATGTGTCAAAGAAGGCTGTTCTTAAGGCATAATCTATGTGGAATGCTGAAATTTAACAGAGTGCTTAAAATGAAGAAGAATGTCAGAGTAGTGCCAAAAGCTGTTGCTAAGTTATAGGAGGAGTACACATAAGTGTTGTTTCAGTGCTGGTAGAGTTGAGACTAAAAAGAGAAAGGACCGACAATTGAGATAGCCAGCTGTTTAAAGGTGCTTTGATGCAAGTGATATTCAATTAAGCCACCACAACAAATGGCCAACACCTTGCTAGTAGGTGATCTGGTCGTCTATATAACTTCCCTGCTGGTTCTGATGGCACAACAGAGAACCATACTGAAGATCATTCCAATTACCTAAAAGGAGATAATGAGTCATTTAATAATTTACATTACCAATACAGTATTACATATTTCTGTATAACAAGTGTATTCGAATGTGGTAATTATCACTGAGTATAAGCCTTTTACGCATACAGTATGATCTATGTAAACTGGTGCATTAGATTTATGAGTAGGCTCACCATTACTGCTGCAATGCCAATACCGACATATCCAATGATATACAGCTTTTCATTGAAAAAGTCAGTTATTGCAGTCAGGCAGTCCTGATAAAAGACATGTTACATGTAAAGTGATAGTTTTCACAATATGCTACAGTAATAGTTTCATATATGGATAACGGAAATATGTCAGAGCAGGTGATTTTATATTGTTTGTGACCAGATGTCTATCAAATTCATATAATTGTTATATAATATAATAGGTTTGTGAGATTTGTCATTGTAAAATGTAGGCTTATGTGTCAAAAAAATAACTTCTAAACATGATACTGCATCTCTGAGGGATTTCGTGCGGTATCATGATCATGAAAGTAAATTAGACTGTCATGTTAAGTGCAATGTTGCGCCATATTCATTTATAGAATTCTAAAATGGTGTTATAGTGCCATCATGTGGTTAAATATTGCTACTGCAGGAAAGAGAGCTTACCTTGATTTCCTCGTTATCATCAGGACATACAGTGGTGGGGTTTGTTAAGGAACTACTACAGCATTTTAGCTAGATAGAGAACAAAATGGCAATTAGTTAAAACCCAGAAATAATTATAAATGTGGATATTGAAGGCAAATTAATATGAACTGAATTTTACTCACAACATTGTGATATGCGGAGACTATTGCGGTCCCATTGACATTGTCATCGATTGAACTGCTATAAAACTTTTGGACTTCCTCCACAACCTTGTATTATAAAAGAAATACATTGCTAACAATTATGTCTGTAAATTAAGTTCTGCATAACCAAAATATTGTACCTGTTCCTTGTGTAGGAATCCAAACACACCAACTGTGACTTCTGCACCAAAAATGATCAGAAGGCATGCAAAGAACTGCAGAGAAAAGAAGGAGAGCAAATAATTTCACGTATGCATGTGAAACATTAGCTATGACCCTGGACAATATATTAGAGTCTGTCCTGTTGCTAGCTGTGGTTGCAAATGTGTAAATATATTCTAAGTCAGACATTGCTCATTATTATGGTCTTGGAAAATCACATCATAACCTTGTCTGTCAGGTGTATAAATGCAGAAGAATAAATACATGTAATTGTTTATTTCCTGAGGGAGCGCTCTCAGACACCCATCGCTAGCGCTCCCACCATATTTAACATGCTATCCCTAACACGGTTCATAGCAGATACATGGAACGTGTTGCCCCACCGATGCAAGAAGACACTGTGACTCGCGCACAGCCCCGAAACATCCGAAGAAGCCCACCAGCATCATGAGCGTCCCCACACCAATTAGGATGTAGACGGCTAGGAATAAGATCAAGAACAGGATAGTTAGCACCTGAAATATTTTAACAATATAATATAATATAATAAGTGATTCCCAATCCTGACCACTGAATCTATCACTACCGTTTCGGAGGAGTGCAATTCCCATCCACAGCTGAAGGTGGCAGCATGACACACATGTTCAGTCTTGGACCTTTTCCGTGGTTTACTTCTAAATTGCGTTTGCTGGCTGGTTTGCATTGGTTGTGGACCATTGTTAAACAAAGTGCATATAAGCAGTTTCGTTGATGTAGTGTATTTGCTTTACATTTTCATCAGGGGCTAAATCCTGATTTGAGGGTTTTTAAACTTCCATCTACCTATCCAGGGGAAATACTGAACCCTGGCCCCTTTAGAAACCACATCTGTAAGCTTTGTAGCAAAACATAAATAAATAAATAAATAAATACATACATATTATACTCTCATGTACATATAGAACAAGTCTTGGAATGTATTTCTACATTTTATAAAAGTGCTAACAACTGCTCATTCGAGCATTTGGAAGCATATTATGTTGTGTGCCCTCAAAAACATGTCTCATAGCACAAGGTTGCTGTGAACCGGGGACTAGCAGCACAGATAGCGTCTCCTCCCTTTGCCCGCAGCCTTACTCCCAGCCCTCACTACCGTAGCCTATCCACTGTAACTGTACACCAAGATGGTCCCTCAGGTCCACGTTAAGGGTCTAATCAGTGCTACAGGCAGGAACTGCAGGAGTCTAATTAATCCACATGGGGGAAAGGCAAGCTGTTGTTTGCTCGCAGCTGAACAAAAGAGGAGGGAAATTAGATGATGTCCACGGAATACAAGATGTGTTGCTCTAGTGAGAAGAGGATGGTCTTGGTAATATTTCATTGACGTACGATCTTCAAACACTTTCCCCGCAGCACTCGTTCTGTAAAAACCCGCAACTATTTATCTAGCGAGACATTAGCATTTTGGCTGATTTGCTGGTTCAACCGCAGGCAAAAGGTACAGTATAAGCTCAAAAGATGCAAATCAACCCGCCTCTAGTGTACAAACATTTAGATGTCTCCTCAAGTCTACACGTTTGAACATGCTATTGCACAAACATCAATTTGGGTGACATTTGACACAGCTCAGGATACAGGTGGCAGCATATGGTCCCACAGGTGACCAAATGGAAAGTGAATCACCCGCTATGAATGCCACCATCCGCCTTTGCCCTGTTATGGTATCACACTGTTAAGTTTAGTCATTTTTCTCGCCGGAGGTACATGGAGGCTAGCCTCTACCCCTGCTCACGCAGAGGCCCTTGTTAATATTTAGTTGGTTGCTATAACTACTGTAGAAAGACGCACATCAATCGTCAACAGATCTTTAGGATCTTTGACATTAGATAAATTGGTCGCCATGCGCCAAAGACTGTCTGTCATCAACACCATAAAGACACTGTTGTGTATAGATAATCTTCCAGGTTACATAAGATATTATATTTGCATAACAAATTAAGCATATGCAGTAGTGTTAACATACACCTAGGTGCAGCGCATTCTCTATAGAAAAGTTGTGTCAGTTTGGCAAGTATGCAAATGCATACAGTTATTACGGTAAGCAAAGCCACAGATCTATAGTTGAAAATTCATTTTTTTCCTGGAAAACCAGAACAAGGAGCAGAACCCAACTGGTGTAGAAATTGTCAACAGTATTCTGTAATGGTATGACTGTGAAAGCACCTCTCAGTCAATAGTAGTGCCGTAGGCTGATGAATAGTCAAAGTTGTAAGCCTTTAGTTTCGTGATACCATATTGATTGACTGATTGGAAAGCTGTAGACTGGAAAGCCTAAAAAGAAAACATTAGTGGCTGACCAGATACCATCTAACCAATCCGAGTCCAGAGTCCTGTATTTGAAAATGAGAAATAATTGTAATTTGTTGAATGTCGTCCAATGACCTTCCAATAAACTGACTCAATTTCTTTTCGCTGAGATTATAGTCTGTAAACCCTGTTCACATTAGCGTTTTCACATCTACCCTGCAGGCGGACCCATCAGGGTGGGTTAGTGAGATGATGTTGAAGTCAAATGTGTTTCGAAATTATGGTAGAGCTAGATGAAGCGATTAAAACAGTTATAGCACTGCTAAATGGTTAAACACTGTCCAATAGTTTCAGAATGAACCCAAGGTCTACACCAAGTAAGAGGAAACGACTGTGAACACTTCCCAATGAGTGTTGCAAGACCTTATTCACAGTGAATTTTAGGTCTGGTTACGCCAGGCCAGGACAGACCTATAGTTGCATATTACTTAATTTTAGGTGTAATACCTGTATCTATAACATACACCCTCCTAGGTCGCTGGCATAGTAATCACAATAATATTAATAACAATAATAATACAGTAATAATAATAATAATGAATATGTTTTAGGGGAAATTATATGCATTTAATGAAACCATCAAACTCACCATTCCTATTGTGACATATATATAATGCTACGAATATGTGATATTATTCATTTTAGACATATTTCATATTCATATATCATTCTGTGCCACTGCCAAGGAAAAGCTTCATTATAGCCTATTCTTAATTCTTAGGCTACTAATCTTTACAATAAATGTATTGTTTCTAATGTGTTTTGTACAGTTGACAGACTGAGGCTAATGAAATACAAATAATATACATGAGGAATGAGGTAACTGATGAGACAAGAGCATACCTAGAAAGAAGGTTTCGGGAGCATTGTCACCCGTCAGAAGCTGGACGGTATTTGGGTCAAACCTCAGCCACAGTCCAACTGCCAACACGAATAAGCCCAACAACTGGGGAATAACAGAAACACACACATTTATTATTCACTGCATAATTACACTATGGAAAGGATACGGCACCATGGCACCCATTTAGGATAAAGCACTATAATATAGTATATTTATATTTTTAGTCATATTTAAATTTTTACCAACATTTAATATACTTTTCTTTGTGCCATATTTAGTTAGCTAATCCAGAAATAACTGAAGTAAAAGGGGGATGCAAACTAGCAACAACTAGTTTCTGGTACAGCCTCGACTGTGAACAAAGGGTTAATATCCCCCAGAGGATGACCCTGTAAAGCTCATTCACTCAGAGCAAGGCTGAACAAAGGACCTCAGTTAGAGAAGCAGCACTGTTCATTATAATCTAACGGACATTTGAATACACAATTAAGTTGATAAAGTTTAGCATCTTGTATTTAATAAGTATATTATTAAAGTGGTGCTATTAAAGCAATTTTATATCCAAAACTTGAAAGGGTGTGCATATAAACTGAGATTAAAATGTACTAAAATGTACAAAAAGTATATGTAGATAGATTATACTTTCTGTACATTTTATTTTTTGAGAATAAGGGTTGAACCCAGTATGATTGCCAGTTCCACTCCAGTCAATTATTTCTAAAAAAATATATAAAATATAATGGAACACACATTATCACACATCACAATGGTTATTGCTGAAATGTACCATGGGAGTATCACATTTAAAGGCCAACATTACTAAAAGCAACAGCGCTTCATCTCCCATGGTGCATTTCAGCTACAGGCTGTGCCAGCCTGGCAGGGCCTGGGTGATGTAACTCACACACGTCTGTTGGCACTGAACCCTGAAATTCACCGTATGTCTACGCCCCTTTTGGCTCGGTTTGGTCTACACTGTTTTCAGTGACAATATTCATTAATAAAGAGGCCACTGTCTGTTAGGATGAAATCATATGATGAAAATAAATCAGTGATACCATGCAGCCCACGCATGGCTGGCAGGACCATGCGTCTTAAGTCACCTTACCCAAGGGGAGTCATTTTCCATATAAGGAATAATTGTGGAGTGGCTTGTGGAGAGATAGAATATATATAGTAGCATTATATATATATAAAATACTACGAATATGTGATATTATTAATTTTAGACATATTTCATATTCATATATCATTCTGTGCCACTGCCAAGGAAAGGCTTCATTATAGCCTATTCTTAAACGAGCCAACAAATCAAAACAAACTCCCAGACCCACACCACTAGAGCTACATTAAAAGAGAAACAATTAAGAAACAAATGGCTCCACAAGTAAACACACACACAAACACAGAGTAGAGATGGGGGAAGGGAGAGAGAGAGAGAGAGAGAGAGAGAGAGAGAGAGAGAGAGAGAGAGAGAGAGAGAGAGAGTGTGTGTGAGTTCGGGTCTATAGTCAGAAAACCTCCACCCCTGTGTGGGTAAATAGGCTACTGAAACAATGCCATGATATTTAGTTATAGCCTACTGTTATGCCAGTTAGATTTCGTGCATGTAGTAACATGACGACGATAACCACCGTTAATCGACATGTTAACCTAGACAAAATAGCCTACAATAGTAGACCTATCTATATACATGTAACAATATAAAAATAGTCTCTATATCGCTCAGAAATCACAACCCGCTTAGCCAATTCATACAACCAGAGGGATGTGTTTGACAGTGGATATAGTGTTTACTACATATAATCACAGTCACACTCACACCCTATGTTATTATATGCGTTTAAAAATATAACTTACCCAGAAGATCAAGTTGAAAACGAATAAAAGATATTTCACGCATTTCATGCCACCTTGGACTTTACCCATAATGCCTGGTGATATTTGTATCTGTGATTTCTAAATGATGTAAAGCTACAGCCTCTCCACCTCCTAGCCTATCCTATCTGCAAATTAACCCGTGTCAGTTGTCTATGAAGCATACATTTACACGCATCGCTAGACTATCGAAAATGAAAGTTAACACTGCCTGGCATGCTGTCTGCGTTTTCTTGGACTGGAGTTTGGACCGCCCATTTATGTCATCACACGCTGTAGGCTGTGGCGTTTAATTAAACATAGGCTATAGGCTACTTTTTTATATAGCTCTATGAGACAACTACAATTTGATTTTAGTGTTGTGAAAATGTTGAACTTTAACCAATTTATTGTATTTTTTCTTTATTTTTCCTCTCTTTATTTTTCTTTATTCTTGTATTTAAAATTTCCTTTATAACATATGTATAGGTCAAGCTAATCGTCTTTGTTATTGAAATATGTATTTGTGTGTTTATTTCAAAAAACACCTCAAATACCATGCAGATGTAGGTAAATGGCCTCCACCTTATGAGGTCTGATTTCCATCTAGTCACACACTAGCACCATGTCTAAACTAATAACACATAAACACTTGTAGTTTCATGTATTTATTAAACACATTGCTTAAACATTCACATTCTAGGTTGGATAAACGTGCTTGTGACAGCTGAAATTGATGTATTCTCTAACAGTAGAATTTGCCAATTGATTGTTTAGTATGTGTCTTCTCAGACTAGTGTGAATAGACAGCAGTGTCCAGAGAGCATAGGAACGTGTTACAGAAAAAGCAAGCTAAAGCTTTAACAGTCAATTCTGTATCTTTATCTTAATAAAGAAAAAAAACATTATGAACCGTTAATAAACTTAAACTGTTTCATTTACATTTTTAGCCAACTTTTTGGATTATTTCATTCAAATGCTTTTGAGGTTATTCAGGTAAATGTCTGAAAATTTGAAAATAATAATGATATTGTGTTTAAACAACTCTGTCCATGTGCGTTTGTGTTTTTGTGGTCATTATCGAGCAGGTCTAATGAGGTGACAGACTGATACCCTGACCATCTCTCATCAGTCTGTCTGTCAGATCCTAAAACAAAGCAGCCCCAAAACATCTTCCATGATGCTGCCTAGATGGGGTTTTGTTGTTGATGAGCAGTGCTGTTATTCCTCCAAACATAGCATTGTGTGTTTCTGTGAAGCAGAGATGCGCACTTTAAAGTCCTCAAATAACCTTTATATGTATGGCAGAAGCTTGTTCTTCTTGACACATATCAGATTATAGATAGGTCAAGAGCTTTCTTTGGTCCTTGTACTTCCAGTCCTAAATGCAAACTCTGTTTTCTAACAATAATATATTACTAAATGTGTTATTATATATACCTACAACAGCCATGTTAACAATATGGACATACAGTAACAGCGTATGAAAGGGTATTGAGCATTATTTAAATCTTTTTGCAACACTATTCAGTGTCTGTAATGTTGTGTGTTGAGCACTGTCATTTACAACTGTTAACATGAGATGCAAAGAACATGTATGCAAACTACTGTCAATGTAGGTCAGTCAGATAAATATTACAGGTATACTCCACCATTTTGTATACTGTATCAATACTGTGCACCAGTGTGTACAGTATGATATAGACACACTGTAGAAGAAGAGTGCAGTGCCAGATGTGCAAGTGTGCAACAACATTTCTAATATTAGGGAAAGTCTGAAAATAAATCAAGGTGCATACCTAGTTCTCTTTATACAGTGATTAAAGCAACAATCTGTATGGAAATGTACATTGTATACCATGACATAACCATAATAATAAATGATGGTAGAATGTAATTAGAGTATGCACATCATCACTGATCTGATTATATAGTTAATTTTGGTCTCTGATGAGCACTGTGCATCTAACCAGTGTTAAACATAATTTACTCATGATGATATCATCAACTGTGAATATCTGACTTTTATGCTAATAAATACAGTTGTACATATAATATATTGTTCTGAACTCCATTTGCCACTTCAGTATGTAGAAAAACCCCTAACAAGCTAAGTCAGTATATGCAATAATTTATAATGTTTGGAAATTTGTGACTTCATAGCCACAAATGTGCTTTATAAATAAACTGACTTGACTTGACTTGACATTACTGCACGGAATTATACATGTATAATTTGCTGTTGTTCTAAAGAAAATACTATCAGAGTAAAAATGTATACTCCCCAAAACAATAGAGGGCGCTGTTGCATTTTAGATTTAACACAGCCATCTACAATCTGGGGATGTTTAGGGATTTAACACTATCCAGTGTAAAGAATTGTCCATGTGGGGTCGTAATAGTTATTGAGATATACAGTATATTTCTAAATGTCCTCCTTCCTAAAGTTTCTGTTTAAATGTACGAGATTGTTAATTTGATCAGTGTTATCAAATATGTTATAATTGTAGAAAGCAAAAATGGAAGGCTCTGGTCTAAGTGGGCGTGTCACCAAGGCATTTTGCTGTGGAGTCCATAGTGGAGGCTGACGTAAGCCAGGGATGGGCAGTATATTACTTATTGTTATGTATTTGTAATTTCTGTTTGATTTGGTTGTTGAAAATGGTTTTATTTGTTGTATCAAAATACTTGTGTTTTGTATATTGTAGTAAAACAAATACAATAAAAAACTTGAGACATTTACTTGGTGCAACCTTAAGTTGGTAGCCAACTAGCCATGGTGAAACCACAACCAACATTCACTTGTGAATAGGGTCTGGATATGCTCCATTGGGGAATGTTTGCAGTCGCTGTATCCTACTGGGCCTGGACCTCTGGTTACTTTGGAAACTGTTGGATAACCTTTAATCAATCGGCGTTGCTACAGCTGTATCGCTTCATCTAGCTCTACCACCATATTGAATGCTTGATTCCAATTAATAACTTCAACTTCATTGCATTTAAGCACCCCGACTGGTCACTGATTGGTCCACCATGCTGGATGGCAGTGTGAACGCTGAAGTGATGACGGTTTCCAGACTATAATCTCAGCAATAAATAATGTCAGGTGGATGTTTATGACAGCAGGACAAAAAGGACAATGAAATAAAAAGATGATCTCTCTAAATAATCCAGTCTTTCCACAGTCCTGGCTCTAGTCTGTAAATAGTAACGCAATAGAACTGGTGCACACAACAATATCCTAGCCTTCGCAATGTGTTTACAATGTGTGGGATGCTGCTTCTGTGAGAGAGCATCCTATTGCATTGAAGGCAGAGGTATTTTTGTTTGATGAAGCTCAAATGTCAACAAGCTTTCTCCTGACTACCTTTAAGTAACAAAATCAATTTACAGGTGAAGGGCATAAGGCTAGATCCAATAGGTTGATTGATATGTTTATGAAGTGATTTCATAACCTGACATGCCAGATGCATTGTTATTCACAACTCCATCTAGGGAGCCGTGCATCGAAACTGTTTGTAAATGGCAGGCACTTTAAAAGTATACTTGGCAATACATTGGATGAACCATCTGGTTGTTTTCACTGTTGGCAACCCTTAATCACATCGCCCAGCTAAACCACACCCGTATAGCTATCAATACAATGCTGATTAGTAAGTTCAGTTGGTACTTGTATGCATTCACAATGATTCCTAGGCTTTCTAGACTGATTCTCGTGGCGAAATTAGACTGAAGATGAAATCATTAGCCCAGCGAGACAATCCTGATCTTGCAAAGTAATTTATAGTATTTTTAATATACAAAAATACAGTTGTTTATTTTGATACATTACGTGGCTGATGTATTTTGTAGTTTATTTTGATATACTTACAATTAGGGTAATATTTTATTTTAAAATAAAATACATGTTGATGTATTTTTGCCCATCCCTGGCAGTGCCCAGACAGCTAAATCTACCATGCATGGCCTGAAACAAAGTAAATTGACCTCAAAACAGTTTGCAGCAGAAATACCGTTGTGGCCTCAAAAGGATTGTAGGTAATGAATGTAATATACTTAAAATACCCATTAACAACTCCAAAGATAAATAACTTAATGTGCTTCATAGCGGTTGTACTCTTTGTTATAATGTGCATTATTTTGTTTTGTGTTTTACTCCAGGGTAAAATTAAGATTGACTAAATCATACACAAATTACTATAGGAGGTTTAGGATTAATGGATTTTTCCATCTAGTTTTTAAAACATAGCATATGGCATACTGATGACTTTGATTAAAACAGGTATCAGAGAACAAACTTTGTACCACATACAACACATTATTATCTGTGTTTAATAAATAACAATATAAAAAACAACAGATTAGCAAAAGGGTTTTTGTATCAGACTTGGCTCAAACAGCTCAAAAAGTGGTCTGGTTTTGCATCAGTCTAGTTTGCTTTCAGATGGCTGTTATTATGGGACCATTACAATAATTAATTTAAGAGATGTTATATTCAAAGTAACCTAACATATGTATTAAAACTAGATACGGGTTAAGCATCTTGCTCAATGATGCTTGGTAGGCCAGTGTGACAAAGTGTTAGGCGTGTAATGAGTGATAAGCTGTGACCATCGCCCTCAAATAACCAAGACAGTTTGAGATGGTGTGTTAGGGTATAGTGAAGTCACTTGCAATGCACACACAATAAATGACCTGGACATTGAGATACATGAACTGTTGTGACCTTCATTTACCCAGTAGCTTGTGCTGTTATACTGTTTTTGGTAAAGCTTAAGAATTGAGTAATTGTGAGTAACTTGATATACATTGGGGTAGAGTTAAGCGAAGGCTGGCCTCTGAGTGTGCATCCTCTTTTGCTTTGTCCAATCACATGCAGGATGCGTTACATAGAGAATGGTTGCGCAGCTTTTTCTCAATATAGTTCTTCTGAAATTAGGGATTTTACGGTATCTGAGGGAAAGATGCTGCTCAGATGATATGCAAGCACTACTGCACACAACAACCGTCATAAATGTATTTTTAAATACTTAAAATAAGAATATTCTTTACATTATATTTTACACTCTATGCATATAAAATTGAACGCTTAGCACTTAACTGTATATATACTACTGTAACTGAGGCAGGTGTGGTCAAAACATGCAGTCTTGAAACCTTTCATACAGTAATCTAATAATTTATTGTGCAGAGGAGATAGCTTGGTGTTTTGTAGAGAGGTCAATTGACGTAGGTCGTGTGTGTGTGTGTGTGTGGGGGGGGTTACAATGTTCATGTTACAGTCACTGTCTCCATGATTTGCGGCTGAGCACACACACACAGGCCACGTTGATGCGAATGAGCCTCCAGGCCACCAGGTCCTTGAACGTAGTGAGTGCCCGTACGAAGGTGTGCGAGTTGGTGCAGTAGGAGTTCCAGTGTCTCCCGTCGATGCCCAGGCAGGTCGAGGCACCCGCGCCGGGGCTGTGACACGTCGTCTCGAAAAAGTACTGTTTCTTGTTGACGTTGTTGATGTTGACGTCTGGAAGCACCGTCACCTCGTTGCCTGAGATGTCCGTGGCCCTGGTCTTGTTGCCTACCCATACGCTGACGCTCTCGCATACTGAATACATCCCCCGGTGTTGGGGTTGTCCCGCCCGCCTACGGGTCCTGCTGCCACCATTACGCCCCGCTGGCTCCACGCTGGGGGGCTGGGCACTGAAGAGGACCCTGGGCGAGCGATAGCGGCGCTTGGCGAAGAGGTTGGGGTCTACCGTAGGGGCGGATCTGGGGGTACTGCCCGGGTCTTGCTGGTTGGAGACGCAGGAGTCCCAACTGAAGATCTCCACCGCCTGGACACTGATAGAGAGGAGCAATACCAACATAGACGACCTCATGGGCACGAAACCTGGTGATGCAATCATTCATCTTGTTAACAGTTACATACTTCTCTTGGATTCAATCAGGAATTCTTTGGTTGAAAAATAAGATATGTAATGGTGTTGCACTACAGGTCCACAATGGATTTGTTGCTTCGACTTAATGATTTAATTTACATTGTGGCCTTTACTCTGTTATGTTGTACACTGCAAAAAAAGAATTTCAAGAAAGTAAAAAAGCCTTGTTTTGGGGAAATTTGTCTTATTTTTTGTCTAAAAAGAAAAATAATCTTGTCAAGCATATTTTGCATTATAAAATACATCTAATTTTAAGAAAATGTATGTAAATTGGTCTTAACAAGAAATTCCAGCTAAAATTGAGCTAGATTTAAATAGTAACAAGCTACAAAGATGGCTTGCATAATATTCCAGCAGAGGACGTTTTCCTTATTTTAATAGTGAGACTGCTTAGACAAGATCTCAATTTAGGAATCCTGTGAAATTATGCCAATTTGTTAAATCATCTATTTGTATTGTCAGATGCTGTCAGATTATCACATTGCAACATAGTCTAGCTGTCTGGTTGTTGGACTCTCAGCCTGCAGGTTGTGAGTTCTATCCCTGGAATTTACCTACAGTAACTGTAAATTTGCTTCTTCACCATTACCTAATAAATAATTGTCTGCTATGGATTAAAGCATCTGCTAAAAGACCAAAATACAGTTTTAAGGTTAATTTCTATCTTCCAGTGGCTAGTTTTAAGCATTCTAGTCAAGCAAAATTGGCTTACCCCATCGGCAGATTGTTTAGCTCAATACAAGAAAATGTTGTTAGATGTAAGAATTTTGGCTATTTGCTAGTAGGGCTTTTTTTTTGCAGTGTACTACTTTTGGTATGTTGCTGAAATCTAATTATTATTTCACACCACACAGGTGGATCCAAGTTGAAACAAACAACAATATATCATTTTTACAGTGCTATCAGGTAGATAACATATTTACAGTATCTCTTTTGTTTACAGATTTCCACCATAGCGGGGAGCTGTTGCAATGTATACAGTATACCATAGGGCTGTAGAATACAGAAGATATACTGAAGCCTATATAATTTAGTATTTGTGTCATTGAGCTGCCAACGCTGCCAACTGTGGTTAAATCTATGAGGTCTTTGTCAGCAATGTATCTAATCACTCTTAGAAACAGTTATGAACCCAGGGTTAGGTGGCTAGGGGTTAACCCTAAGTACTTGAATCTAAATTCATGTTAAAATGTATGATCATGTTCAGATCTGTTTGGTACCTGAAACTAAATTTAAAAAGCGTAATTAAAAACAAGCTTCATGTGTGCATATTAACATTATTTCAAAAACTGTACTCCTACACTGTACACCGTGTGACAAGTGGCTAACAAGTATTTCCTAGTTTCTGCCATGTGGAAAGGTTAAAGGTCACCAACTCCAGTATCAAATGTATTTTTTAATTTCCCACTCAGAATTACAACTTGTTCATGTGCTATTTTCAAGTCAGAAACTCGTAACCATAATGCCGATACGACATGAAGGCAGCACCATTCTAATCAAATGTGATAAAAAGTGATGACTCCAATCCAGGAATATGTTGTATTTGGTGATTCAGGGGAAATAGGCAATACAAATGTTTATGTATCTGAAAGTATTTGAGAAACGCTTTTAATAATATTTTGGAAAAAGGTTAGTTAATTATGCTAACTTTTAACATAGCAGACATGTCAGTATTTTGTAACCAGAATCTTTATTAATGATATTACATGTTATTATCGTTTAGTTCAGCCAGAGGTATATATGTGCTTTATTTGTAAAGGCATTAACTGGAATTTTACCTCTTCAGTGTTTCCACATGAACTTTAGCCCTTTGGCGCTCTCCTGGAGAATGTGTTTAGAAGACAGTTTTCCAGACTGCTGCCATCATGCCTGGATGCGGCCCCCATTCACAAACTCTCTGCTCTGAGCTGCTTTCATGCTGTTGTGAGACAAGAAGAGAGCGTGCCTTAACCAGCTCGTAAACCAGTCGTATAAACACTTTTCAGGGCCCCATACATTTTGATAGCAAGAAATGACACACACATACTGGACATTGTAAAACAAAGGTACACATGCCTTTACGGTTACCGTTAGCTAGTGGAAACATTCATAAAAAATGTCCAATCACACCAGAATGTCAGCACTGTAGGCTCTCTCCGCGTTCCTTTAGTATGTGGGCTATGACAGCTTAATGCTGTACTGTGTTGCACTCCTATGTTGTTCTCAGTTACAATGTCATTTTTAACGATAGATATGAGCAATTTATGAGCAATTTATATAGTTTAAAGATGCTGTTTTGTTTTCAAGACACTTGTTGGAAACTCAAGCACAGATCTTCCCAGCACAGAACAACCCCCACCAACTCTAAGGCCACCCTGCCGTTAATGTGACTTGTAATGTGTGCTTTGCTCTGTAAAGGCAATGTTGTTCATAGCGGCAGGCAGTAAGTCAGAAAACAGAAATGGAACGTCCATGCCAAAAGGCGCTAGCCACTCAGACATCTCGCACACACTGGATGGAGGTAATTAATCTTCATTCCCACAAGAGTAACTGTAAATGAACTGCTGACAAGTCTCTCTCTCTCTCTCTCTCTGTGTGTGTGTGTGCGTGTGCGTGTGCGTGTGCGTGTGTGTGTGTGTAAGATGATAGGTGGAGGAAACACCAGAATACTAAACCTACAGTACATGTTTTGTGGAGAGCCATAAAGTGTATTGAGGGACAGGGGAAGTTGTTTCACAGTATAGGTCACATACTGCACAGTAGGTGTATTTGTGAATGTATGTCTCAAAGCTCTGCCATAGTCAAAAGGATAAAGAGGTCACCTCAAAACCCCACCGGCAGTTACATTCTGAGACACTAAATGAAAGGTTTATTCTATTTGTGATGAAGAAAATGAAGAAAGTGTGGGATGAAAGCTTCACTACCTTCTGACATGTGAAATGAATGTGCTTTTGAGAAAGTGACATAACTCTAAATCTGCCCCAAGGGTACGGCTCTAGATGAATACAGTAGCCTGTGTGTGTGTGTGTGTGTGCGTGCGTGTGTGTGTGTGTGTGTGTGTAGACGTCAAATTTACATGTATTCCCTTGTGTAAAAAAATAAAAAACAAGAAACATGTGTAAAAGGTCTTTTTCATTTGACCAATTCTCATTTGGTTTAAATTAACATTAAGCTACAATAGCCAAATGTAACTGATAATACAGGAGTGATTGAACACATTCCAATTCTCTTTCTGTACAGATATACAGTATATCTACTGTATTAATGTATTTATTATTTACAAAATAATCAGAACTAACAACATTTCTTTCTTATTCTACTGTGTGTATATAATAGCAGACACAGCTCTAAAGGTTGAGTAAGCAATGCTGAAAAACTATCGTTCATATAACGTTAAAAATATATAATTTTGTTTTTTGTACAATAATGGATTTCTATGACTTCTAACGTACAATATTTTGGGTATTTATGCCTTACCCTTTAAATATTTACTTTAAATTTGAACAAAGACACTTAATTATCAAAGTTGCCATGCAATTATATGGAGGAAAAACATTCCTTCCTTTGCCATTGTGAATTACCTGACTCAGCAAGCCAGTCAGTTATGTGGGCTGTTAGTCCTGAAAAGATGGGCCACCCACAACCACTGACCTACAACTCATTAGCTCTAATGGAGTCAGTTTAATGAAGCCCGTCTGGGTTGAATGACAAGCTGACGAGATAGACACAATCCACAGTCTGCAGGCCAGGAACAATCTACCCTCTCTAGAAAACGCTTGCTTCATTCATATGGTAAAAGTCACACAGTCCGTCAGGCAACCTGATCCAGTCGGGTCGGCTCTCATTCAAAGAGGACAGAGCTGTGGGTGACTTTATCGGAGAGCCACCACTGGGCTTTGAATGACATGTTGCTCGCTAAATATCTGTGGGCATTCGTGCGAAACTGCTCTCTGGGATGAAATGTATCTTTGTGTAGTGGATTTAGGCCTTCAAACTCAGGTTCCTGGCATGACAACAATAGGGGGATTTGCATTATTTCAAAAATTTTAAACACAACAGTTTTTCTCTGTTATGGTGGACATGGATTAAAAATAAATGTTTGAGTATATGTTAGTGGGAATGCATCTCAACCTTTCAATATTTGCACCTATTCACTTTTTGCTGTACATCCTAGTATTTATTTTCCAGTCTGCACAAATACACATAAACACCCAAGTATAGGCAGTAAAGTCTAAACATTTTTCGTTTATCTAAATCAAACAGTTGTGTTTTGCAAAGGTTGAACATGTTATGGTGGCCTAAAGCTGTTATATAAGTGCAAGTATCACAATCTTACACATAATCTTTAGCACCTAGTTTTGAGGATTCCTTGGATACGATGAAAATAACTACAACTTGCCCTAACAAAATACACAACAATGACAAAGCTTTACATGTTTGAGAATACACAGATTGAGAACATTTGAGAGTATACACCTTTGTACACTTGCCCCAGCTTGTACAGGAGGAATTGAAATAGCCGCATTTTGTCTTTGGGCGACTATTCAAAGGGAGAAGGATAATGGCAGGCAATTGCAGCATGTAATTTCCAATTTTCCTGCTGTTGCATCTAGTTGAGGAAGTTTTAGGTATCTTATCAGACAGCTATGTGGAAAACCATTTCAGGTATTATATCTAGTTAAGAAACAGACCTGTTGGCAGTCAACTTTGAATCAATGCATATGTTCTTGGTGTTGAGCCCTTGCGGCCAAATCATGTCAAGCCAGGTCAGTGTGGAACAATAATCAGAGGCACATCCACATACATGTTTTCAATGAGATACAGAAAGTCACAGACAGCATTATCACAAGTCATTATCACTAGTGCATTTTATAGCACCAGAGGTTCTAACCTAATATCTACTATCATATCACTTTCAATCATTGTACAATTTTAAGCTTGAGGTTATCAAAAGACAATCAGTCAAAATATGAGGTTTTATAACTTCATGTATTGTTATTAAGGTGCTAAAGTACAGTGCATTCAATAAACACTGTCACTGTCAATGTCCTTATTAATTAACTAGCTTTGTGATTTCTTGCGGACATAATCTCTTTTACAGTAATATAAAATGAACGCCCAACGACCTTCCATTTTCTTGTCCCCATACGAGACCTTGAAAGAATGTATGACAGAGGCACTTTCATTACTTACTGATGTGTTTGTTTGGTTCCATCAGGAGTGTTTCTGGTCATGCTGGCACCCACCCTCCTGTTCTTGCCGCGACAGTCTGGTCTGGAAAGCCACGAAATCTTCGCAACTGAGTCTGAGTAGCAATTTATCAGACCAATCAGCATCATACTGATATAGCTACGGGCGCGGTTTAGGTGTGCCGACAGCGAAAACGTTTTGAGAACTATAATAACACATCCACTCAACTGCAGGTTAGCAGGTGAGATCTCCAAATGGCTTTGATCATTTTGATCCGTTTTAGAAAGGCACTAGCAAATATAATCGTTTCTACATTTTAATGTTCAAATAGCATTATTTCTCACCAAATCTTCAGGTGGAAACAATATTCTAGTAATTGTATAAGTCCAAGCACTACTTGCAAAGCGAAGCAACTTTCAAATGCTTCAAATGTCTCTATGTGGCATACTGTTGTGAAACACTTGTATGTGGCACCTTATAGACAACTGCCTACTTTGACCCTGGGTCTCAGGGCTGTGATGAAATGCACATGATCTGGGTCACACATCTAACTTCTTATTTTACTCACCATTGTTATATCCCAACAATGTAGCAATGTTTTGTTTTTGGTTACGTTTTACAAAGCTGATCAAACATGCCTGTTTGACGTTTGTCAAATTACCATTAATGTACTACTACTAATAATTACTGTAGATTGATGAACACAAATGCTACTATATTTATGTTACAATTGGGTAACATAAATATGTATCTAATTCAATAATTGTAGGAAGCACTGCTAAACTTACTATCAAGGCAATTACCACACATATTCACAAAGGATTTAGTGAATGTGTCTAATAAAGGATATATGATGATGAGATGAGGAAATGTATATATATATAAATATATACAGTATGGTCTTTATCTTCTAAGTTCTTTCTTATGGCTTGTTAAAACTTGTACTATGTATGAGTAAGCAAAATATAATATTATCTGAATTTGGTTTGGGAAAAAGCCTGTAGTTTCACTACTTATCAAGATGGTCACAGAGATTAAATGAAACCTTGATGGGCCCTGCAAGGTCTGGTAATATGCTGTTCCATTTTGCTAGCCTGACTAGCGAGGTTACAATGCCACCTTAACATATACTTTATATGAATACATATGATACATCTGTATTGTTAAGATAATTACAAAATGTATACTGTAGGTTAAAAACATAAGGCATTATCAAGCAATACTTGAAACAATGATAATTGAATCAATTCATAATTGATAATAAAATTATATTGTTACTATGACCAAATGCATTTGTGTTGCAATGGCTAATTAGTTATGTTAATACTATATCACAAATGGTATGGCCTTCTCTGTCTCTATGAACTAAACATTATTGTATTACCCACATTAATGCAACATTTAAAAACTGTTGCTTTAATGTCTACAGTACTTCACACCATTTATCATTTTGTAGCCTAGGAAATTAAGTTGGAGTGAGGCAATATCCTGTGAGTGCACTGTATACTGAAAGTCCCTATATATAAACACTGCGCCTACCTGAAGCTCAAACGAAACGACCCACCTGTGGAGGACATTGCTTGGAATGGATAACAGCTAGCATTCACTTCAGTGCATACGATCAGACAGACAGGATAATGCATGTATAAACTTTTCACATCAGCAGAAAAATAACATAATAACATAAAACTGGAATGTTATTGCTACATTCACTCTATTTCTGTTTTTGCAGTTTTAGCGTCAAACACTATGTTTGCCCTTATCATATAAATACTTGTCATACATATTAAGTTAATGCAAAGCAAACTAAATTGAGTATTAGCAGGTTGTTCTATAATATAATGTCATAATACAGACAACACTCTAAATGATATGGTGAGTATATGTACTGTACATTACAGGAGCATACAGTATGTTATTTCTGATATTTCACATATTTGGTTATTGGTACGGTAGGATAGCTAATAATTGACAAGTCATCATCACTATTTAAAACAACAACAACAACAAAAAAAACATAATTTTTTTAGCAATCAAGCATTTTCTAAGATTAATTTTTATCTCAATCTGATATAAGCCCTCTCTTTCAAAAGAAAGTGTTACAAAAAAAGGAATGCTTTGAGAATATATGCTGGGTATGATCAGTAACCTGATGAGCCTCAGGCCAGGATTCAGTCTCTGACGGAAGAAGACAGTAATTTCCCAGTTATGTCTGATCTTACCCAACTTTGACAACACTCAACTCCCAATAGCTTCCTAGCTCTGTAGACATTTCTGTTAGATACAGTAAATCTATTGTAAAATAATGTGCTGATCAAATAATCTTATTGTACTATAGATTAAACATGTCCACAGATGATAAAATACACTGTAAAAAAATGTTTGTGTGTGTCTGTCATTGAATAATGACACATAATGTATAGGAACACAATGTAAACTAAACTATTAACTATATTATAACTATTGTATATACATTTTTGAAGTGGTTGTAAGGATTTTGAGCATGTTATATTGAAATGTCTCATCAAAATTCACAAATGTGACTTTCTGTAGAGGAAAACCATACAAACCATGCAATTTTGAATTTTATATACACACTTAATATGGCGAGTGCTCATTAAAAAACATTTAAGACATAATTGAGACTCTCACCTCTGCATATGTTTAGTCTTCTTTCAACAGTAGTTCCCTCAGGAAAATGTACAAATATTCCAGTTGGGTCCAAATCCGTAAAATGCGAGAGAGCGAGAAAAGCAGAACCAATGTCTTTGAAAATTATCTACAGGTCCCTCTTGAGTGTTGCACTTGTTGGCAAATTGATTGTTCTGAATCTGTGTGTGGGTGTGTGTGTGTGTGTGTGTGTGTGTGTGTGTGTGTGTGTGTGTGTGTGTGCGCGCGTATGTATGAGAGAGAAAGAGAGAGAGAGAGAAAGAGAAACAGAGAGAAAAGATACCCATGTTGCTTCATTCATGATGCGGGTCCTAGTGCCTGCCGTTTTGCGCACTTTTCAGAAACTATAATTAATCTGCTTATGTAGTAAAGCACTGTATTGGAAATACAGTACTTTACTGTAGTAGTAGTAGGTTGTGTTTACTATTATCATGGTCCCCATCCTTAGAATGAAGAAAATATTTGACAGCATTCAGATGGAAACTTTTTTGTTGTTGATTTGTTTGTATTTTAGATAAGGATATTGCATGCATGTGTAAAATATCTTGCATTATTCCTGCTGTTAAGGCAGTTACAAACTAAAAAATAAATAAACACATAAATAAATAAAAAATAATAAAGAAATAACAAAGAAAATAACAAAAAGTTCATTCATTCATTCATTTGTTCATTATTTTTTCTCTGAAATCCAGATGTTTGTAATTTTTCAATGCACCAGTCAGGATCCTGTATACAACAGCTTTTAAACGTCGACAGCGATACTGTCAGACTATAGAGTTACCAGGTGATACACACTGCAGGTGTGTGACTGAATAGTGCTAATATTTAAAGATCAGTGTAATTGAGCATAAACTAATCCAGGTGAAAGACAGTGTGTTAATCCGTGTGTGTGTGTGTGTGTGTGTGTGTTGATGGGGGGTGAGGGGGGATCTCTGTCATCAACTTCAGAGAACTTCAGAATGACCAGCTACAAATACGACAAGAAACATTATGACTCTAAAAGAGATGCTGGGGCAAGAAGGTGATTCATGGAAGAGTGGGTTGCAATAAAATCCACGATTGTAACATTTTTATTATATTGAACATTTATATAAAATATACAAACTTCCAACCCATTTAAATAAAACAAAAATGAAATGAAATCATACATTTTGAAATTGTGACACCTTGTGTGTGAGTGGCTAGTTCTCCTACAACACTCTCCATCTCCCATACAGCATCTACAGATGAACAGTGAGCTGGTGCTTTTAAAATAGGCAGGGTGAAATTATATAGTTGAACTGAACATCCATTCTCCATGCCTTCTGTTACCACTATGATACCACTAGGACCTTTCTTAAGGGCACCTGTCTGGCTTCTTCAGGACACGCAATACAGGATTTCTTGAGTGTCATTCCCCCAGGTTGTTGAGCCCAAAGGTTCAACAGAGGCTTTTTCCTGCTTCAGCACCAGAGGACTTCAGGGTTGCAGGCCTGGTCTCCTAGGGTCTCCTGTAAAAGCCATTTCTGCAGGCCAGACTCCCATGCTGTTAAACCCAAGTCGTAGACACTGCCGGGAACAGGAGTTGATGAAAGGAAACATATTTATTCAGTTGCTGGTGACAGACCTTTACTTTGGGGTTTCCCTCGAGTTAAAATGTGAAGCAATCCCCAAAGGTGGTTTTATTTTTATTTTATGTTTTATTTTGTTTGTTTTATCCTGCACGTCACACAAGAACACATTCATAGGCAAGGCCTGGCATGGTCAGGCCTTTTAGTATGGAAAGCTCTTTATACTTTACTGAATTTGATGCAAGCTCCGCATTCAATATATCTGATTTGTGCTCAAGGCTAGTGGTGGTGATGTTCTTTGCAATGGTTCTACCCTATCTGGCAGTACCGCAACCTCTCAGATTGATTATCATAGGTTGGTCTGCCATGTCATTATGGTCTTTATGGGAACAACTTGTTTAGTTATTTAGTCTTTAATAAGCCTCTGTCAGGTGACAAATACTGTGCATACATTAGAAAAAGGAAACATTTCTATTACATTTATACTAGAGATGCACGGATACTACTCGTTGGTTCTCGTATGCGCATGGTATATACTCGTACTTACGAGTACATTGATTTAATGATGCAGCCATGTTGAACTTGAAGTGATAGTGAGATATTGAAATGGAGGAGATGTGACCATGGGTGATGCAACAGCTCACTCGAATTAGCCAAATTAATTAGCCTGATCAAATTAATAAACATTATCCTTAACCAATAATGTTGCTTTTTTATATTGCAACAACACACAGTGTGGTGTCATTCTCTGATCAAGATGCAATTACTCCACTAGTATATTTACATATTCTAATTTTAAAACATTCTAATGTTTAGAATATTGTTTATAGGACATTTAATATGTAGAATTATTATGGATTCCAGTTTAATAAAAAAAAAAGGTCAAATTAGTTTTTAATAATATTTAAAATATCCTTTCATCCATCCATCCATCCATCCATCCATCTTCATCCGCTTATCCAGAGTCGGGTCACATGGGCAGTAGCTCCAGCAGGGGACCCCAAACCTCCCTTTCCCGAGCCACATTAGAAAGCTCTGACTGGGGAATCCCGAGGCGTTTCCAGGCCAGTGTGGAGATATAATCTCTCCACCTAGTCCTGGGTCTTCCCCGAGGCCTCCTCCCAGCTGGACGTGCCTGGAACACTTCCCAAGGAAGGTGCCCAAGGGGCATCCTTACCACCTCAACTGGCTCCTTTCTGCGTGAAGGAGTAGCGGCTCTGCTCCGAGTTCCTCACGGATAGCCGAGCTTCTCATCCTATCTCTAACGGAGAAGCCAGCCACCCTCCTGAGAAAACCCATTTCGGCCGCTTGTACCCGTGATCTAGTTCTTTCGGTCATAACCCACCCTTCATGACCATAGGTGAGGGTAGGAACAAAAAATGCCTGGTAGATCGAGAACTTTGCCTTCCAGCTCAGCTCTCTTTTCGTCACCATGGTGCGGTAAAGCGATTGCAATACTGCTCCCGCTGCTCTGATTCTCTGGCCAATCTTCAGCACCATAATCTCATCACTCGCGAACAAACTCCTTCATTTGGGGTAAGGACCTGGAGGAGGTACTCCATCGCTTTCCTTCTGAGAACCATGGCCTCAGATTTAGCGGTGCTAATGCTCATTCCAGCAGCTTCACACTCAGCTGCGAACCAATCCAGTGAGTGCTAGAGGTCACAGACCGATAATGCCATCAGGACCACATCATCTGCAAAAAGCAGCGACGAGATCCCCAGGCTACCGAACCGTAACCCATTTCCACCACGACAACGCCTCGATATCCTGTCCTTGAATATCACAAACAGGACTGGTGACAAAGCGCAGCCCTGGGCAGACCAATCCCCACCTGAAACGAGTACAACTTACTGCCGAGAATCTGTACAGAGCTCTCGCTTTGGACATACAGGGATTGGATTGCCCTTAAAAGGGACCCCCTCACCCCATACTCCCGCAGCACTTCCCACAGTATCTCCAAGGGGACCCGGTCATACATTCTCTAGATCCACAAAGCACATTAAGTGCTCCCAGGCCCCCTCCTGGATCCTTGCGAGAGTAAAGAGCTGGTCCCTTGTTCCACGACCAGGACGGAATCCGCACTGTTGTTCTTCAATCTGAGGTTTGACAATCGGCCGAACCCTCCTCTCCAGCACCTTGGAGTAGACTTTACCAGGGAGGATGAGTAGTGTGATACCCCTTTAAAATATCCAATTTATGAGATTTTATATTGAAGTGTATGTACATACATTTTATGCGTGCATATGAGTAATATGGGTAGCCATTTATTCCTTAGCTTCATAAAATAGGCTACCAAAGACGGACATACTGTACAGGTAGTGTCTAGTTAAACCATTAAGTTTAACTAGACAGAAGTTAAGTTTAAGTACCCCATTGAAAAAACAGTAAATGTTTCCTATTTTCTTACTGGTCAGTATGGCTACACCGTAACCTTATATTATTATTGACAAGAGAAAGTGTGTGCTCCCTTGATCCACATCTGGGCTTCATCAGCCACATTGCATCATAACTAGTGCTTGAAGAGACATCTGACTTCGGGGAACTGGGCAGGAAATCAGGTCTTAATCTTGAGTCTATGAAACATTCAGATTTGATTACCCCAAGACACAGCACAGCATCATCCAGAGGGAGCCATCTTTCTTTCCATTATCAGTTTCCCTGGTCAACAATTAGCTAATTTACTTGACACATCATGAAAACAGCTTTCCATATGCCAGTACCCCACGTCACATTAATACAAGCCTTCAAACTAACCAAATTATATTTTTAATTAATTATTTACTCTTTTTAAATTGTAGATGTTTGTAAACACAACATACTAAATATTTTCAAAAACAATAATTGGAACCGCAAAGCCACAAATGCCACACAAATCTTAAATGCTAACATCATTATCCAGGCTGTGGTGCTATGAGTTTCGATTATAGGCTTATCCTAGTTATTATAAACAGGATGTGATATTTACAGGACTGCAAACGGGATTAGCACAAACCAACACAAACATGCAGGCATGTATTACTGACCTCAGTTTGTTCAGCATGGTGAGGGTTTAGTGTTAAGCCACGTGAGCATTCCCTGTTGAACAAAAGAAGTGAAATGGCACATTTAAAAGGTATGTGCTCTCTCTTAGATTATCACAAGCAAATTTAGCACCCGATCCAAACAGAGATCTGAAAGGTCTGAGCTTAGACCACCTGCGAAAGACCGGCTAAACATTTGGCCTATGACTTCTTAGTCCAGATACTGTATCCTCTCAGAAAAGGCAGTTCAGCTTCAGAAGACAACTGCTTTGTTGGCACTGTTAGAAAGGTCCATATCTAAGACTCTCTTTTTTTTAGGTCAGCCAGTTTGAAACTTATTGATCATTTTTGAAATCATACAGATATACAATAATAACATTATTACAGTATCCTCAAATCCCCCCATTGTCATACATCACATCTAATATAGCATGTTTTTTTTACCAAATGCTTACATTACAATGGTTGTATGTTATTTATGGCGTGATCACCATTCTCGTCAAATGTTTACATAGCTTTGTAATATTTGTGTTTATATATGTGTGTAATGATAGTTATATTCTCTCTGGTTAACATTTGTTTAAAAAAAGGTTTTGTGTCTATTTTGCTGGTGGGTGGCTTTGACTTTTGCAGATTGATATCTGAGGTCTCATTGCACTACTGTCAGAAGAGTTGTTTGAAAGATGTATTTGGAACAGCTTTTTACCTACTTGACATCATAACACTGGCTTAACCTTCTGACCACACATTCTCCCCAACCTTCCACTAATTGCACTGAAAATGTACATATAAAATGTGTATGTCACTATTGGGTGTATGAAGACTTTGTACAATATGAAATGCTACAAATGTCCCTATGCATGTCATGTAAAAGAGCGTGGCACTTTATCTCAGAGCAAGTTATGCATCACTCACTGCAACAAGAGTTCAGTGAGTTTGTTTAAACATATTGTAAGTTCAGTCTAGCGGAGTCAATGCTTTCTAACCCTGCATGATGTCAGTGTCAGTGGATGAATGTCAGTCACACATTGAATTATATACTGAGATCTCTATCACAAAAAGCGTTTGTGATATAATGGGAAACGCTATATGGCATGTGTACTGGCCAAGATGGGGTTGGTCCCATTACTATTGCCCCAAGGCTCCATCACTGCCCAGCAGTGTTATAGCTGAAGGCTACTGACTGTGGGAAACACATTTTATCAGCAGAAGACTAATGTGACTTTGGCTATAGTTTATGAATGTTTCTCTGTCAGCTAATCGTAATGTTAGCCTCTTTCAGTGCTTGTTGTATTTCCCAGCACGTTTTAGTGAAGACATCTTTATTTGTTTCATTCGTCTGTTCTCCAGAGTTCCATCCCGGTGGTGGCTCCATGTTGTTCCAAATCAGTTCTACGATCTCTCTACGTGGTCCCTGAACAACGTGTTATCCGTTTAGCTTGGGGATAAAAGTATGTTTAAACAATGACTTATTAATCAATGTATATTTTCTAGCCCATAGTAGCATAATGTCCTTGTGGGTTTCCACGTACTTAAAATTTCCCACACCCTATTATCGGCAAGAATCTGGTGGAGGACCTGATAGAGATGGAGACCAAACAAAGCTTTATGATAATTTATTAAAATACTCAAAATAAGTAAATACATGCTTAATTAATGTCCTCTAAGTAATATATTGTGCCATCCGGTGCTATTTAAGCCTGAGCAATTGATACCTGACTATTAGGCGGCTATTTCCTTTATGCAGTTGTTTTGTATTGGCAGACAATTGTTTATTCAAAAGAAGTTACTGTTGCCTAATGGCTATTAGCTCTCCATGTCATTGCGGGATGTTTTTGGAGAGCTGTGAGATCATTTAAAATCATATAGCGCAGTAGTCAAACAATGAACTACTGGAGGTACACATTCACACACACACACATATAGTCACTCCTGAACCTCCAAACCTCATGTGGCCCTCCCAATCATTTAAATCTGCTTATGTGATGATAATAATATCGCTCCATTCTGTTATCAATAAGAGTGGCATACATTCAGTTTCTTAACTGAATCAATAGTTATCTATTGATATACTCCATCATGTGTGTATTTGTTGAAGCTGAGGGCAAGGATCCCTTTTGTTCGACAGCACATGGAGAGATTTATCCCATGAGAGCCATCCCATCTCTTCCTGTTCTTCCACCTTCCACTCCCCCCCCCCCCCCACACCCTTTCCATCCCAGTGTAAGACCACCGGCACCTTCTCTTTTTGTCCATTGTTCAGCTGCAGAGGGATGGGGGAGGAGGGGAATTCCTGTGTAATTAGCCCTGTTTTCCCCCAGAACTAGCCTGCCAAAACTTACAATCCTTCAGTGCATCTGTGAGTCAATATCAGGTGTTCTCTCTCTCTCTCTCTCTCTCTCTCTCTCTCTCTCTCTCTCTCTCTCTCTCTCTCTCTCTCTCTCTCGACTGTCTGCTGTGATGAAGTTTCATTCCTCACTAAATGCTTGACAATAACTGAGGAGTTAAAAACTTTTTTATATCTTGTCATCTTTATTATTCGACACAACAATATTTAATAGTACATGATTATTTATTAGATAGACCATCTTGTTTTCAAGAGGGTCCTAAATGCCCCTCTTACACAGTGGATTGATGGATTTTGCATTAAAGGCATATTGCATAATTGCATGTTCTGGCTTAAAGGCAGGATCAGTCATTATCTGGAACGCTTGCTAACTTCAAGATAAAATCAAAACAGTATCTCTCCGCAGTTCTCCGTGGTGCTGCTTCAAAGATCGAAATGCATTGTGAAGCAACGTGTAGTACTACAGCTTTGTTGTTGTGAGCGGCGTTCACCACTTTGTTTATGTTCCTATTTACGGAGCCAGGGCTGTGAAGAAGTATAGATTGTTTTTCAACACGCACATGTACTGTAGAACGATAAGCTAGCGAAATGCTAGGAGATATTTGTTGATTTTGACAAAAAGTGTATTATCTTACATTTAGCTTACAATAGGCTAGCTGACTATACCTTTAAGTTGTTTGATTGGTGAGTCAGAATTTTACTACAGTATTACTAGTTCCTCTCAAGATGTTGAATCTCTATAAGTGAAACTCCTACAAAATCTAGTAGTTAATAGTCATGAATTTGAACACTTTTGACTTTCTTTAGTATTTCGAATAATGTATGTGATGGAAATTAGGACATGGGAGGGAATTGCCTTAAACTTTGATAAGATTAACCTATGGCATGAATGCCAACACCCAAATGATATTGAATATTTCTACATGCAAATATGTACATATTTACCATCTTTGTTCTCAATTTTAACAAAAAATTTCCTTTTTTATTATGGATTGTCCTTTTATGGATCCCATATTTAGGTTGATGGGTCACTATTTTGTCTGAATGGTTTAAAAAAACAACAACTATGTTTTGACTATCATTTTCAATCAATCTGATGGTCCTCTGTTTCAATCCACCAGGTCTGCTGCTGAATAGCCTAAGAATAGAAAGAAGCTGTCTAGAGGCACACAACATTCTAAAAGGCAGTGAAGTCTGTCTACTACCCACTTGTGGTCATGTAGTGAAACTGTTAGCTGCTAGAGGAATCCAATACTTATACTGTAGTAATATATAAGTGTGTGTGGGGGTGTTAGTGTGTGTGTAGTGTGTGATGTCATTTTTAAGTAATTTAATAATTAAGTATTATTAATTATTGTATCATTATATGTATAATGGCCTAATGATTGTGTTATATACACAATGTAATAATTTACAAAAATGCCATGTTGATGATTACAATACATTACTGTACTGTATATACAGTATATGAACATGCTGCACATATGTAACACATTCTGTTTTGATATGCCTATATCCTCATAGAGGAGAAGCAATATGGCATATCTATGCAACAGCTCATTAGAAGAAGGGCCCCAAATTAGCTCTCCAGGGATCGCACAAACTGGCAACAACAACATGTCTACTGTATAGCAACATAGTTACTATACAGTAATGCAGTAATGCAAAGCTGTGAGTACAATGAATGGAGTGATAATGTCTTCTGCTGCCTGGCATATCATACCATGCCCAAAGGCATGGTTGACTTCATGTGGTTAAAGGCCAATACCAGCGTGTTCGGACTGAATCCAGACATGACATATGATAGATTATACAGGCTTCCTAGTCAGCTAGAGTTTTCATGCATGCTACCTCATGCTAAAGAATGTATGCATAATAAGGTCTTTAGACAACCTTCATGTTGTGTACGTTGCGAACGCACACACACACATGCACGCTGTAAACTGCAAATTCTGACACTCATTCAACATACAGTAATAGTCTGCCCATTAGATGTGGACCATTCACTTGAAAACCACTCAACCTCTTCTGACTGCATGGCTGCAGGTGATTTATTGTATAACAAGACATGCGCAAGATGTTATTGGTGTTGGTAATATAATGGCGCTAATAAGCTATTACAGCTATTGCATGCTCTCAGTTATATGCCTAGTTTGTATAGTTGTATCAGACTGAGCACTGGTACTGTATAGTAGCCTATACTGCAACATATTTTACTCTAAGCAGTGCCACCCGCTATATCACCAGCACCGATAAAATATTGTGTCTGGTGTGTGTGTGTGTGTGTGTGTGTGTCTGTGTGTGTGTATGTGTGTGTGTGTGTATGCGTGCCTAGGTGTGTGTGTGCGTGTGCATGTGTGGGTTTCTGTCGCAGTGAATGAACCCTTCAAGATTCACATTTGATCTCATTTGCAACATGTATTCTAAAGCTAACAAGCCAGTGCTGTGAGAGTAAAACACCATGGAAGTCTTCTGGGAATATGTGTGTGTATTTTCACATTTATTTATGCCAAACTATCAACATTTGTTTTGCAGATATTTATTATTACCAAATATTTAAGTTTAAAACATTTTCTTCTTAATAAAATAAAAATATTAATAAAAATAAAAATCCAAATTATTACGTTAGGATAATTCTTTTTGTTTTAATCTCACCCATGCATTTAAATTATAGACTACATTTTTACCAACCACTGGTCTAGAAATGCCAATAAACTGACACATTTTATTTTCCAACATTTATAGGTGTAGTCCTGCACTGCACTCCAACATGTCTAATGGACAGATTACACCAGTAAATTACAGTAAGTGCTACTAAAGTAGGTCTATATATGCAATAGATTCTCTATCTTGGCACATCTCAGATCCTGCATGGCTGAAGCCAAAACACTACAGTGATGGTTAACGTGTGTGTAATTTTAGTAGCACAGCGGGATGGAAAGCGATCCATCTGTGATTGTACTCTAAGGACAGCCCACATATCTTCACAGGCACAACAGCTTATTAGGTATCACACTTTGAAATCTCTCATATCATATGTTCATTTGGTTGCTTCGTTTTGGGGTTTTAACAAGAGTTATTGTTTAGCAGCAAGAAAAATAAATGTTTTAAACAGTGCTGCATTGTTGGACACTTATATGTTTGATTATGATTAGGTGATTAAAAAAATAGCATGCGATTAGGTAATCACAGTAACATTTTAGACCCCACCTTGTCTATTGGGATTGCACTAAAAGAAAGGGGACTGTCTCCATTTGACATTGTAATGTTTGGCTGGCCATTTTATTTTTATAGTATATTTTACAGTGGTATCGTTGTCTATTTCCTGTTTAAAATGTTGGCTCAAAAAGCCTTTCCATGCTGTTAAAACATATTTAATTATTCCTATTAACATAATGAATCACTGGAAATGTGTTATATACAGTAACATCATATTGGATCAATCAATGGATTTATCAACAAATCTAACATGTTATGTTCAAAATACATGTTAGATGCATGTGTGTGTATGTGTGTGTGGAAGTTAGAGAGAGGGAGTGAGAGAGAGAGATACTGAACTTGTGTGGCAGACTGGCAGCAGGCTGTTAGAGTTAATCCGTCTGCATCATCTCCTATCCTGGGACGTTCAGATGTCAGAGAAAATTCCTCTTTCATCTCCAAAGCATTTGGGTCTCCTGCTTGGCTCCTCACTGTGGAAATCATCTGTCTTTAGGACCCATCAAAGCAAAGTACAGTACAACCCTTCTGCCCCCACAGTATATGACCTTTCACAGTATGTCCATGTGTTATTTTAGCTGCTATTTCTAGCGTATTGCCACCGCCTTACAGACAGCCTTTCATTTTAACTTTTGATTGACATCTTTATTGTACCAATCTGGTATAAAGGTGAGATATTCACCAGAACATTCTTAAGTGTCACAAAAGAGCTGCCCTCATTGGACCACATGCTTTGACGTGTTTATAAACCCACTTGTATACTGTGGGGAAACTGGACAGTGTAAAGGTGGAGTCAGTCAGCCATGCTGGAAAAGATTGTTGATATTTGAACTCGATCAAAACAAAACACCTCTCCCTTCAATGCCACAGGGTGCTCTCTCACAAGCCCCGCCTCCCAAATTGGACATTGCCAAGACTGGGAGCGTATTATGTTGTGTGGTCTGCACCACTTTGTTTGTGATTACACTTACAGAGCCATTGCTAAACACCGGGCACACAGAATGGGCAGCTAGCAGACTGAGATGTTTGCTGAAAGGTACATAAAGCGTATTATCTTAAAAATGCTGACTACACCTTTAAGTGTTACTGTAAAAACTGTACTATAATAACTATAATATCAAATCCATATCCTGATGTTTTATATTAGGATTATTACATTGTGTCTCAATGGGGTGTGCAGTAGTCACAATAACAAATTGTGAGATACACCAGACCAGGAGAAAATATGTGAAAACCGAAGCTCCGTGCTGTTACTTATTATTGTCATTGTGTTCTTCCTCCGATCCATCATGGTGACTTAGCAACGTGCTACAGCCTGCCAGACTCCCAAATGGACTGTTCCCCAATCTCTCAGCGAGGTTTGGCAGTGAGATTAGCACTATTGTGTTGGAGGTACTGCACATAAGTCAGTTCATCTGTTCCTCTGAAAACTGAAATTAACACTTGTAATGTGTTACTGCTACTGGCTACAGAAATTTGAGTATCCATTCAGCCATTTTACTTATTTTTCTTTTGCAGGGTGACGGAGGTGGCCCATAACTCAGCTGACATTGGTATGTTGTGAGCTGCGTGTGTCAGTTGGTATGTCATCTGCTGCTGCACACACACATACACGCACACACACATTTAGTGTGTCCTGTTAACCCAGGCTGCATTTGTAAGGAAACTGGAGAACCCTTGTTAAATCCACAAGCAAAATTTGCAAATGTGACTCAAAAACAGCTCATGCCTGATACTCTGTGAGTATTAAATTCAATGCTGTTCATTTGCTTTTATCCAATTTTCATATAATTGAAATGCATTCGTTCGTATGATGATCATACAATAGACACTGTACAGATTGGACACACAGCAGGGGTTGATTTGATTCTAAGAGGCACTACAGAACCAGTTCCTTTCTTGACTTTCCAGCCTCCATGCATGCAGGACAGGACCTACAGGACCAAGCTGTGCAGCGGCAGTTAGCACATATACTGTAGGTCCTGTGGTCTCCCATCTACAGCAAGCTAACTCCTTCATTAGCACATATACTGTAGGTCCTGTGGTCTCCCATCTACAGCAAGCTAACTCCTTCATTAG
>JAODUH010000020.1:1648848-1659546 GCA_027564835.1 Typhlichthys subterraneus | reverse complement strand
CCTTCATTAGCACATATACTGTAGGTCCTGTGGTCTCCCATCTACAGCAAGCTAACTCCTTCATTAGCACATATACTATATGTCCATGCCTGGGGTCTCCCATCTACAGCAAGCTAACTCTTCTCAGGTCTGACATAGTGTTGGTCCAATACAGGGGGTCTGTATGCATAGCCCTACTGAATGCAGTGAGGCATTGTACACCTTGAGGTCTCTAGTTCAGAATGCTGGATTTTTTTAGCCAAGGCACATCCATCCTTGACTGTGACCTTATTGCCATTATGCGCCATCATTACATGCCATTACTGGTGCTGAAGGTCTTGTGCATGTCTCAGGACAGCAAAATGTGACTCACAGATTTATCTTTCTTTAGGTCACGGATATCTACAAACAAAACATATAAGATGCTGTCTTTGGCCTTGAGGGGCAATAACAATGTTACAGTATGTATGTTGTACTTATATCAACAAAAAAAATGTCATATGAATAAACGTCTTTTAGTTTTAATTTAGCATCATTCATGATTAGGCCAAAAAACTTACCAAAAAAAAAAATACCTCAAACCCTATCTGCCCCTTGTAATAAGTTGCTTTGGATACATTCAATATGTCCAATGCTATTTGTGCCATGTAGATTGTGCCATGTAGACTGTGATTTTTACCCTTAGGTTGAATGAATTTGATCAGAACACAAACAACAGGAGGAAACTGAAGACACTTTATAGAATTGAAAACATTTTTGTACAACCATACTGTATGCCAGGGCTATTCAACTCCGGTCCTGGAGGGCCGCACCCTGCATGTTTTAGACCTCTCCCTGCTCCAACATGTATACGGCCCTCCAGGACCGGAGGTGAATAGCCCCGCTGTATGCTTTAGAAGCTATAGTTAGAACTATATATAGATAGTTTGCTGCCTTGCTGCCTTCAAGGTGGAGGTTCCATCAACCAATGGGTTCTACTAACAGATACTTTAGGTATTTTATCCCAACGGCTGTTGGTTTTTTAAATAAAATAGGACTAGACATGTGACTGAGTAATGCACTCACAGATCCTGTTTTATAAAATAAATTTCCCTTTCCTTCTTCTGAGACATTTAATTTTATTATTCTAGTGATGTATAATGATGTAAGTTAATGTGGAGGCCTATGTGTCTATGTTTGTATGTGTATATTGTATGTGCCTGCATTTACTTATTGTTTTATTGTATTGACTGCAGAATGCTGATGTAAACCAAACTGCCCCTCGGGTACATTGAAGTTTTACTCTACTCTCTACTCTACTCTACTCTATATACTGTATCTCTGTAAATGTGATATTTTCATGCATTAGAAAATGGCTTACTGGTGATCATAATCATCTTATTATAAACATATATTATAATATATGTTATGCCAGTAAAGATACTAATCTGCTATTTTCCATGCATGATGCAATCAGGCATGAGTCCTTTAGCAGATGCTTGTATCCAAGGTGTTTACTGGAAATTTACCAATATAACTTAAACAGAGCAAGGGAGTACAGTAGCTCTGCCTCACAGTGCAATGTTTATGACCGTATACTTAACATTTACTTATGATATCTAGTGTGATGGGCAGTAGGAATGTGTCATGATTCTGGGCTGCTGGCAGGGGTCACAATGGCTGACTAATCGATAGACCCATGGTCTATCGATTACACATTCTTCCAGGGGGCTGGACAATTTATATCACATTGTAGAAATTGATTTGCCGGTAGAGTTTTAGTTTCATTTTTAGTTTTAGCCCGAGACCTCTGCTTTCTGGAGGACCCGAGTCCAGTCCCGGGTGCGCATCCGAGTTCGGAAAAGAGCATTCACATCAGCAAACTGAACCGGACTAACGGCTCAAGTGAATTTGGTTGCGCACCAAAAGCTCTAGTGTGAATACACCCTAACACACACAAAGATAAGTTCATTCTGAAATTTGTTTTGCAGTCATATATAGTATGAATTATATATTTTTTCCGCATTGTTCCTCCTGAATCTTTTGTTCAACTAATGGCCGTAATATCGTTTCATGCACCTTGGCATAAGCTTTTCCAGGAAGGCTGAAGAGTGTGATTCCCCGATAGTTGAAACATCAGTTAGCTTACTTAAAGATACCAACACCCCTGTCTGCCAATCCAAGGGTACTGTTCTCGAAATACATGCGATGTTGTAGAGATGTGTCAACCAAGACAGTCCCACTACATTCAAGGATTTCAACATCTCTGGGCGAATCTCATCCACCCATAGCACCTTGCAACTACAAAGATCTCCCACCACCTCAGTGACTTCTGCCAAGATAATAGATTCAGACACCACAGGCTCATAAATCCCTGCCCCCTCTATGGAAGGCACATCTCCCAGATTTAGGAGATCTTCAAAATGCTTCTTTCCACCTCTCGACAATGTCCTCAGTAGACGATCGTGTTTCTCCAGCCTTACTTAGAACAGCTTGGCTGGTTTCCAGAACTGTTTTGAGGCCAGCTGAAAGTCCTTTTCCATGGTCTCTCCAAACTTCATGTCCTAGATTTTACTTCTGCAACTGCCACAGCGGCAGCAGCCTTTTTCGCCAGACGATACCTATACACTGAATCTAGAGTATATAGAGCCAAAAATGCCTCTTTCTTCAGTCTGACAGTCTCCATGACTGCTGGAGCCACCAGTGAGTTCTAGGGTTACCCCCATGGCAGACACCAACTAGTTTTATATCACAGCTCTTGGCAGCCACATAAACAATGCAGGTCTTGAGCAGGGCCCATTCAGACTCCATGTCGCCAACCTCCTCCAGGAGCATGGAGAAGTTCTGTCAGAGGTGCAAGTTAAAATCATTCCAAACAGGGTCTTCCGACAAATGTTCCCAGTGCCCCCTTATACTTGCATTGCATCACTTCCCTACGGTCCATCTCGCAGGTGGTGGGTCCACAAAATGTTCTCACGTTACCTTTTCAGGCTGGGCTCAGCTGACGTACATGGGCTGCCCAGCCACCAGGTGCTTGCCTTCAAGCTCAACCCCCAGGCCTGCAGCGGTACATCTCGGTGACCCTGATCCGGGCAGGGTAAATTGATTATTTTGAATCACCGCAATAGAGAATATTTGTCCTGTGTTTGCCTGAACTTTCCCCCCAGAACTGTTTGGAGCATTTAGCTCCCGATAACATAGTTCTGAGGACCATTAGGCCTTGCAAATCCTTCTGCCATCCAGGAAGGGGTATTCTTTTACTATTCATTAATATGCATTATGCGTGTATTAAGGCATTCAAGTGTTTTATCATAATGTTACATTTTACTCCATCAATCATAATGTTCCAGTTCACCCAAGTTTATGTTACAACTATCCTGGACTATGGTGTGATTTAGACTAGATTAGTTAGGGAAAATAGCTACTGTACACCATGCACTTCATAGCAGAAGAGCTCCCAGATTCAGACAGAAATTTCTGAAATGTCTGAAATGTTAAAACTCCCCAGTCTCCTTAACATTCTCACATTCCTTAAACTTGATTTTCTAAATATATTATGTTTATACATGGGCACCATCAAGATTATGAGTTTAAGAATTCATAGAAAAAAAATATATTTTTCTAACGATGTCAGTCAGGTCTGTGGATTATAAATGGCTACATTGATACATTTAATTATTTTTAAAAGTGGTGTACTATTTCCATTTTACCCTTCTGTGCCTTAGCTCAGTTGGTGAGAATGATTTTGGGTGATTGGATATATAATTAACGTCAAAGCGTCTGACGCTGTGTAAACCGATTGGGCATATATTGCACAGTGTGGACGTATTGTACACAAACGAGCGCCATCGGCGGGTATATCATTGACATGTTTTGGGAACATATCTTGCGCTGAGTGGAACGGCATCACCTTGAAGCGCAGACGATCAGAGATGTGAGTGGCGTGAGCGCGATCTTCATAGCTGCTCTTTTAGGGAGAGCCTGTTTCCAGCTGCACGGACGACCACTTCGTTCTCATCGACAAGCGTTGGGTCGATGTCCGGAAAGGAATGATGACGGTGGAACGCGTGCTAGATGAAGCGGCTGCGCTCTCGTTGCACCTGTCCGTGGATATATTCGAGCGCAGAGGCCAGCAAGGATGCTGTGAACGGGTCGTGATCAACATTTCTGGTCTGCGCTTTGAGACGCAAATTAAAACTTTCAACCAGTTCCCCAGCACACTGCTGGGAGATCCCCGAAAAAGGATGCGTTACTTTGACCCACTGAGGAACGAATACTTTTTCGACAGAAACCGACCCAGCTTTGACGCAATCCTCTACTACTACCAGTCGGGGGGGCGCATCCGGCGACCTGTTAACGTGCCTATTGATATTTTCTCTGAAGAGATACGGTTTTATCAACTCGGAGAGGAGGCCATGGAGAAATTTCGTGACGATGAGGGGTTCATAAAAGAGGAAGAGCGTGTGCTGCCTAAAAATGATTTCCAAAAGCAGGTTTGGCTTTTGTTTGAATATCCCGAAAGCTCCGGGTCAGCGAGGGGAATAGCCATCGTGTCGGTGCTTGTTATTTCAATCTCTATCGTCATATTCTGTGTGGAAACCCTGCCCGAGTTCCGCGACGAGCGTGACCAAACCACGGTCGTGCCCGGGACCAATGGCACGACCCCTAACGTGTCCTGCCCATTCACAGACCCTTTCTTTGTGATCGAGACCCTCTGCATCATATGGTTTTCTTTCGAGCTGCTCGTCCGTTTTTTCACGTGTCCGAGTAAAACATCATTTTCCAAAAACATAATGAACGTGATCGACATAGTCGCTATAATTCCCTACTTCATCACCCTGGGAACGGAGCTGGCCGAGACTCAGAATAATGGGGGTCAACAGGCCATGTCTCTCGCCATACTCAGGGTGATCCGACTGGTTCGAGTGTTTCGCATCTTCAAACTATCGCGTCACTCCAAGGGGCTTCAAATTTTGGGGCAGACCCTCAAGGCCAGCATGAGAGAGCTGGGCCTATTGATATTTTTTCTTTTCATCGGGGTTATCCTATTCTCCAGCGCAGTTTACTTCGCTGAGGCAGACGAACCCTCGTCCAGCTTCACAAGCATCCCAGAGGCGTTCTGGTGGGCGGTGGTCACCATGACAACCGTGGGTTATGGAGACATGTACCCAGTCACAGTTGGTGGGAAAATTGTGGGGTCCTTGTGCGCGATTGCTGGCGTTTTGACGATCGCCTTGCCAGTGCCCGTGATCGTTTCCAATTTCAACTATTTTTACCACAGGGAGACAGACGGAGAGGAGCATGCGCAATACCTGCACGTGTGCAGCTGTGAGCACCATACTCCCGAGGAGTTGAAGAGGACGTGTAGCTCTTCGTCCCTCAGCAAGTCGGAGAGCCACGACGCCTTCGTGCAGCCCAGCTACAGCCACGAAAACAACCAGAACTGCGTCAACAGCCAAAAGATTTTCACAGATGTGTAGGCCGACCTAAGCCGATATAAGTGGAGCGAACAATACACTTTATTGCTGTATTTTTATGATAGACAATCGTGACGTGTCAGTCCCGTTCAGTGGTTTTAGCCATAAGTGTGCCACAAAATCCATAACACACCGCGCGATCTTTCGGGTTCTGGTAGGCATCAGAAGACCTTATAACTTATAAAGTTTACTCCTGCTTCATGAGGAGAAATACTAGTCTGCTGGCCTTGGGCTAGTCCCGTAACGCAGAGGTTCCCATCAGTAGTAGACAGAGAGGGGCATATCCTCGACCTAGTTGGGGAGTATATCGTGTCATCAGTTGTTTGGAAATATGAGTAAATATGCCTACTCTACAAGGAGAAGGTTTGTGATTTATTGATTTAATCTCCAACAATCACTTTCTTCTTTTTGCTATATATGCAGCACCACGCTCAATAAACCAGCTAGGCCTATCTCTCAATAGCCTCGAACAGGTCATATAGCCTAGAGCAGGCTAAGAGTACATAATATGTATCAATATGTTTGTTCTTATTTTTTTTTAGCGTATATAAATATTATTTTCGCTTGTTAAATGCACATTTGCCCTGCCCACCACGATGCCCGTTTAAAATAGAATGTGCGTTAGGATTCCCCCCAGTGAATGATGAATGTAAATAGCTATTTCATATCGCCCCTCATTATGTAATAAATAGGCACAGCAGTACAACAATGCACATTATGAGTAATTGTATTATAATTTGTGTGTGTTTACTTTCTTTTGTTTTTAAACATCAACCTCAACAACATTTGCAACAGAGGTTGTTTTATCAATGTTGTTGAAATGAAGGGAGTATTACTGTATAAACCTGTTATTCTAAGATACATTAATAAAGGGTCTTTGTATCTCTGCAAAAAGTGTGAAAAATACTGCTCACACATTCTCTGTGGAACCATATTGGGAACCCAGTTAGGAACCTTTAATGTAATGGGTATGGCAATATATAGCCAGATTATGTGGTTAGTCCTGTAAATATAATGTGTGTATATATAATATAGTGTGTGTGTGTGTGTGAGTGTACGTGCGTGTGTGCAAAATAATTCAGGTAATATTACACACTATAAGCTTATCGAGTGTTAGCTTTTCCGAAGACTGTATTTTAATTAAAACTGCTGAATATAGCATACACCAAATAATCATAACATAATGTTATTGTGTGTAGTCTGTTCAACACATCCATGCAATATTAGGACTAGGAAATAGATGTGTTGTCCAAAGTATAAGTATAAGAACAACAGTATCTGCAGTATAATAATACATTTGTTTATATTAACTCTGGACATGTCCCACCATTTTGGTTACTGATCTTCCTTGTGATGCAGTCTCCATGGTGTCGTGGGTCGTGTCATTCAGACACATTGACAATGAAATGGCATTTCATGAAGTTGTGTTTGTCTTAAGGGTGATTCAGTAGAACAGATCAATAGCAAACAATGAACCAATGGCTGTATTAGACTGTGCAGTTGAAATACCAGTAATACATTAATCAGCATATGAGAAAAACCAAGAAATATTTTAGCAAAGTGTGCTATATTAGAAAAGACCTTGGTTTTCTTTATTCAAAAAATCTTTTCTCGTTTCTGTACTTTGGGTTGGCATGCCAACTAAGATTGACGTCAAACCATCTTTTGTCCCCAGCCATCAATGTTTTGCTTGTATAATGAGCAGAAAAGCTACACTTTGAAATAGGTATTTCTAAACTCAAGGGATAGGCTGGTCACTGCATCAATGTATGACATAATATTACTGATAAAATACATAGGTGTCTGTCCCTTGTGATTATACCATATACAGTAGTTTTTGAGCTTGTTGTCTATAGTGGTTTTGAATTATCTATGTGTTATTGGCTATTGTTCATATGAATATATGTCACAGTGGCCCTGAATTGCCAAATACATATACATTTTAGAAAATAACACTACAAGAGAACATATTTTAGAAACGTGAATCCCTTTTACAAATGCACACTTTTACCCGTCTCAAAAGACATTTACAAGTTGTGAAAAACGTTTACAAACTCCTCATACACATTTACAAGTTGTCAATTGCACTGTTTCACAGGGAAAGGTCATGTGATAGCCTATAGTCAATGGAGTTTGTGACAAGTCATGGATAGGATTTAGCCTATACCCTTGACTGTACATGAGATCAGCAACAAGTACTTGTAGCACCTTTTCTGTCAAACTTAAAATGTGTAAATGTACATCCAGAGTTTGTAAAAGTTTTTTGCAACTTGTAAATGTCTTTCAGTACTGGTAAATGATTTTAGCATTTCTATTTGTACATTTGTCTTTACTCTTGTAATGTTGTTTTATATACCAAAATGTAAATTCGTTTTGCACTTCAGGGCCACTTTAGCAGCTCTTGTTTGTTATTGAACATACAAACTAACAACATGATGATACTTTGGACAAATTCACTTCGCATCATTTGTTTTGTCTATTGTTGTAAATGTATTACAAAATGTTATTTCAATGTATTCAGTTAATGCATTTAATTTACTCTAATTCCTCTGAATTAATGTAATATTTATAGAAAATATATTTTTGTAATAATCATAAATGTGATATTTCTATTCATTCCACTGAGCAGTTACAAACACAGCTCACTGCTTCCCTCTAGTGAAATAACTCAGTTATTGCTAGCGGGCGGTACTCAAATCAAATTGAGCCATACATATTTAATCGCTCTCATTTCTGTATTATTCTGTAAACCAGTTGTCATATTGATATATGATGTTTCCCATTCCGCTAAGACATGCAGGGATTACTTTAAAATTAGACTAGCACAACCATGTGCCTGGATGCATCCAGGAAATCATGGTGAATAACCCAGAGGTTTTTCTTCTGACCTATTATTGTAAAGTGTTCCATCTGATTTATGAAGTGGGGGTTACTGCACTTTCCTTGGCCAGGACTGTTAACCAGCACATGGCCAACTCACTCTACTATTTGTACAAAGCGCAACATAGCTTGTAGTACAGAGGTCAAGCATTGTGGCATCACGTATACTGTGGATAGTAAGCTTTATACTGCCTCAACAATCTGCAAAGCCTAATCGTGGCTGAAATGCTGTCATATGCATATTGTGAAAAACAATTCTGGAATGATGTTACTGTAATTGTAATAAAGTACTTGTAACAATGTACACGGTTTGAACATAACGCCTGTACATGCACACACGTCTAATACACAGTGGGCCAACGCTTATAGCTAAGTGGTCTTGAGAGCCAGATAGCATCAAGCCTACATGCCCAGGTGCATCTTAAATTAGAACTGCTGAGTGGCTTTGTTCCTCTCTGCCTCCCATGTTGGATATACAGTATTTCTTCATCATATTTTTAACCGAGGGAGAGAGAGAGCACATGTCTGTGACTTACCTCCTAAGCCATTAATCATCTCTGGCAGAGCTCAATGGGAGCACTAGCATGGACACCTGCATCCGAGATGGCCTTTTTTTTCATATTTGTTAAGAGTACAAAATGTCAACGTTTTTTCCATATCCTGCTGACATTTGCATTAGCCCCTCCCACTAAAAAAACAAGTGTGCTAATGTCATAGAGGCAACCTTGAGGAGAACAGTGGGCAAGGTGTCTCTTTCATGGTTTGGTCATTTTGGTGATGTAAAAGTGATCTTGAGTTGTCCCAAGGTTGCATAATGCACACATCTTTATGTGCAATGGGCACAACGTTAGCATTTTAACACAGGCTGATATTTTTGTCTTTATTTTTAGCTTGCACTTCACCCTGTGAAGCTTGCACATTCACAGGGTGACTGTGGGTCTGTAAGTCTCACATCTTCTCTGCCAGCTCGCTTCCCTCTCCCTCTCCCTCTCTCTCTCTGTCTCTCTCTCTCTCTCTCTCTCTGTGTCTGTGTTTATGAATGAGCACACCTGGATGCATCCTGCTGTGCAAACCTGGCCTGGAGACAATCAATGAGTGGACACTGAGTCATTCATGTAGGGAAGGAAAGGTGCTACCGCCAAACACATAGTGTGTTTAGGACTGTCCCTGGCAGGTTATTGGTAACCATGCTGGTATTACTGGTATTGGCACAGTTAGCCAGGCAGGCTGACTGATTCACTTCTCGCTGTCACAAAAATACTGTGAGACTAGGAATGGTGCTCAGCATGACCCATGACCAGGAGACCCTTAATGTGCATGCCAACATTCACCACATGACAGGGATCCCTCGCGGTGGCAGAGCTGCAATGGTATCCAACACATTCACTGGACCACGCCTATTAGAGGATATCAGCTCTTCCTTCATTGTTGATATTTAACATGGAGGGTTGGAGCTGGAGGAGCCACCTTTGGCATATTATTGATTATTAAAATGTGTGCATTAAATATTATTAATAATAATTAATAATATCATAATTATTATATAAATAATTATATAAAAAACTAACCTAACATTTAATATGTTTTTATATTATTAGATTACAATTTAAAGAGAAAATTCCAATGGGTTACAGCGGCCAGAAAAGTTCAAACGTTAACGCTAAGATACATGTTTTATAAAAACATGTATTGTTCTTACTAAAAAACATGAACACATGGATTTCACCTGATACTGAAGAACTTGTATTTCTGAACAAAAAAGGTTTAAACCATCTACAAGAGAACAAACTCTTATCTAGATTTTCCGAATCTCAGTAATATTGCTGACTTATAATTCTAGGGCAAATACCACGTAAACACTATGTAAACTAGCTATTTGCCCTAGAACTGGTTCTCTGCAAGCCCGGAAATAGAAACCCTGTCCTTTGGAACACATGTAATGGCACTATGGGGGGCTTTTCAGCAAACCCACTCATCTGGATTAAGTCTGCATTCAGTGCTTTCCCTGAGACAAAGGAACAACATGAAACCATGAAGGAAAGCATCACCCTTCCCCCAACAATATGCAATACCTGGAAATGCTACTGTCTCATGTAGGCCATATATGCAGTAGCACATATGGTTACGCAATAACTGTTAATGACATTGACTAAAAGGTTACAGTATAAGGTACAGTATAAAGCACTTTGAAAGTCATATGTGATCATTCGGTATGTATGCACTCAGCAATTGTAATGGAGCTGACTCTGCAAACAGATGGAAAGTGCTTTGTCACTGTGGGGTGACTTTACCCAATATATCCCGGGAGTGGGGCACCAGGAACTGTAGGTGTGATGTCATCACCATCCACCACCCCCCCCACACCCCCTCCCCCCCACCCCCC
>JAODUH010000020.1:1610318-1638898 GCA_027564835.1 Typhlichthys subterraneus | reverse complement strand
CCCCCTAACTCCCATCCTCCCCCTCTCTCTAGTCATCTCTCTATTATACATGGCTATTGTAACCCCCTCCTCCCAGGAATCCTCATATCACCCATAACAAAACAGAGCCGTATTTGCCCCCCCAGCTCCATACCATTCGTATTCCACCCCCCGCCCCACTTCTCTCTCTCTCTCTCTCCCCCTTTCCCCTGACTCTCCCTCCCTGACTCTGCACCGATGAAAGGCAGGCATTGAGCCGGCAGTGGCATTCCAAAACCTCAGGCCTCGGCTCCAGCATGTCTGGCTATTCAACACTGCTGGGAGCATTTAGTTTAAGTAAGGCCTGACCCGCCCACTCACCCATGGAAAACCCTCAGATCTCCAGTTACACTGTGCACACGCTCACACACACACACACACACACACAGCGCTGAAGCCGGCGAGCGTCCCGTTTGTGTGTGTGCGCGCACACGCGTGTGTGAAATCCTATGAGTGAACTAACTGCACGTGTGAAATGGGAATAAGCGTTTCGGAGGGGGGTGAGAATTGGAGAGAAAGAAAGTTTACATATGTCACAGAGGGAGAGGGAGAGAGAGTGTGTGCTTAACATTTATGAGCGGCCGGTCATACACACTAACATACAGACAGACACACACACTTGGCGCAGTCTTAGCAAAGTTTCCACAGAAGGAGGCCAAGTGAACAGAAAGACGCCAAACCCTCTGCTCTAATAACTCCCCTTAAACCATATTAAAAACAAAAACAAATAAAAAAAAAACAGCTTCTTGCCTCTCCTCTTGTTTATCCCGTGGACCAGAGACACAGTCAGGGATATCCATCTATGGCACTGACAGGCAAACACTCAAATTCACCCATTTGGCTAATTGGAGAATGGCTGGATGAATCAGAAGTCATAGCGGGGTCTGCCCTGACAAACTGTAGACACATAAACAAGAAAAGATCTCATAAACAACCCCATGTTTGGTGTAGAGACGAGTTGAGCACACAGGACCACACACAGTACAGCTAATACATCATGCCCCACACGCATTCTAAATCTTCACAGGTTTATTATCTTACTATTACAAACATTGACGTGTTATTGGCGGTAAACTGCAACTGTACCAAGTAGTTCTTATTCTATACCTCATCTCCAAAATAATTACTTGGCTTTCCAGGCAGCCAACAGTTGAATCTAAAATCTATTTTGCATTATGTACAGGTATTCAGCCAATAAGATGGAAGGGATAGGTCTGGCCATACTGAATTATAAATTGTTTACTCAAAGAGATTCGATACACACATAAAAAAAGGTGTTAAGAGATTGCACGTGGCAATGTAAAACTTAATGTGCATAGGATCATTACTTGTCAATATCTCAACAAAGCTGCAAAGTTTGACCTAAATTAGAAATATTCTGAGATGCTGCAGACAGTCATACAAAACACACAACACGACTAACTTGACAAGAAGGGTAAATGCATTGTGCTGAAGGTCACGTTCCATTTCATAAAGCATACTGTCACTGGCTAGCGTCAGAGGCAACAATAGGACCACAGACAGGCTGGTTCAAGATGTACTGCACAATATATTATTGTATATATGTATTTCTCCTGTCTCACTATGTATGTTCCTTCCACAAGCAGCTGATTCTAAAAAAAACTATCTCTCACACCCCCCCCCCCCCCCCCCCGAGGCAATAGGAGCAGCTGTGTTGTTCCCTTGCCTGGCCACGAACGCACCTGTGTTCTGCAGGTGGTTCATCTGGCAGCGTTGTCCAGAACACCTGGCCAGCGAGGCACAGATAGAGCCTGCAGGCTAGATCTGTGTGTGTGTGTGGATTGGGGGAGGTGTTTGGAGGATTTTTGAAAGGCTCAGCTGCAATGATAAGGTTTATTCTGCAGACGTACCCCCTTCCCACACGCGCACACACACACACACGCGCGCGCACACACACACACACACACACACACGGCATGTCCTGGAATCTCCCAAGATTCAGCCTTAGGTATGTTTGAGTTAGTCAATGTATCTCCATCCTCCTTGTATGTTTACATTCATGTGTGTGTGTGCGTGTGTGTGCATGTCGGCATGCTCGTGTGTTTGAAATGACTGGTTTTAGTTGTCATATTTCAGAACAGTTCTGAATTCCCTGCCATGCTAACGCACTTACACTGTATAACTAAATAATAGAGGCTTGTCGGATGGTGAGGACGTGACTTGGAAGATACACCTAGGAGGACAAACAAGAGGCAACAATTCAAGCCAGGGGGGCGGGAAATATGACCACAACCCTCTGTCATGTGTTTTTATATCATGGCACCGGTATGCATTATGTCATTACATGGTAGTGTTTCTACAAATTGAATTAAGGGTATCCAAACAGTACTGTTGTGTTCATCTCTATCTGTCCTGATGTGAAGGCCAGATGCTCAGTGCTCACCAGCATTATTTGCTTTTGTCTAAGCTGACACACTCTGTTGTGCTGCTGATATCACCAGACATTAGCCATGCCATAATTCACCACCATATGCACCAAGGAGCCCTTATAACTATATTTTTAACGTGTCAAGATACAGAATTGTCATAGAACCGAAGGTCACTGCTTTCCTGCACGAACAAAACAAACGGTGAAACTGTGAAAAAATCGAACTATAAAAAAAACAACAACAAAACAGGCCAATGGGAAAGATATCAGAGAAATAGAGAATGTGTCTTCTGGGGGTACATTTGAGGGTTTGGGCTGGTGTCAATGGAGAAACAGGAGCATTTTAAAATAGGCATAATGTGGCTATTAGTTTCTTTATCTTGACTGTGACCACTTCAATTTACTGCAGAGCCTGGTCCTTTAGTTCCAAGGCAATATCCCCCTGCTTAAAGTGGAGAGCCAAATAAATACTGGGGAACTGCATCCCACCAGCCTAATAAAAAATACATGTGTTTTCAACAACACTTTGAATGAAACAGTTTTAAAAGGCAAACACACAAAAGAAGTCTTAATACATTTTGTTTGAAAGCTGAATAACAAATATGCAAAGATTCAGACTCTGCATGCAGGCTCTGGACCAGTCAAATCTGTCAAAGCAATGTTTACGCTAGGCAACGACACGTGAATAGCAAGTGCGTTGCAGTGGTTTCGCAGTATAACAAAATGACACTGTTAACAACACCATGGCTAAGACCTGCAATCAACATTAAGCGCCTAGCTAGCGACATCTTTCAGAGGCAGGGAAACAATGTTTTGACACAGGCAAAGTTAACAGTCTCCTGTACGGCTGGCAGGCCTGAGGATCGCTATTGGCGAGTAATCCTCAGCGCAGAATCACATCTGGAACTTATCCTCCCACGAGCAGCGCGCGGTGCTGCGCTGCATCAACAAGAAACATCTGTGCAAAACTGGCTTCAATTAGCCTCACATTCTCCCTGACAGATAATCCCCTTATACTGCGTTTCTCTCTCCATCACCGTTTCTTCGTTGCTATATGCTTCTTACCTCTTTGGTTCAGGCTGCCACACAGTCTGAAGTTACTAGCTGTGCCGCAGCGAAGAGCACACAGAATTGGAAACAAGTCAGCAAGTGGCTTGATGATCTCACCGAACACCCTGTCTCCTTAAAGAGATTGATGCTGGGTTTGGGAGTGCATGTGTTGTTGTTTGTGGCGGTTTACAATAGGCGACAATACACACACACACACACACACACACACGCACACACAAAAACACACAATCAGTAACAGGGATAAATCATTTCAATTAGTTCATTGGAGGATTAACACTGATATTCTTTGGTCTTATAAACAACTCGCAATGTATTATCATCAAAGCAAGATATCTAACACAAGCAACTTGCCCACATATTGTTGAAAATTGTTGTTGTGGTTTTCACACGGCATCAAACTGCATCATAAATTCATAAAAGTCAGTTTTAGTGGAAACAAATAATTGTTTCCACTAAAACCTCAATTAAGATCCGTGATCCAAGAGTGCCTCATTCTGAATGAAATGCCTTCTCTCAGGAGAGATCCAGACAAACTGGGTCCAGCTCCAACTAATTCAACTGCGTACCAACTTGACTCAGTTCAACTACATTAAAGGGTCCAAATCAGATGGGTCCTATGGAGGGTAATGTGAGCCAGATTTGTGGAAAGGGAGCCGACGAGAAGTGCTTGATGAGAGAATCTGAACAGCTTCCCGGCCTGCGTCGCCCTGGGGCCCAGTAAAACACTAACAGGTGGTAGAATCGGTGAAATAGACCCACGCAGAGACCAGAGGGGGCAGGGGCGATGTTGGGCTAGCAGCCTAGCACAGCAACACACACAACTAGGAAAACACACACACCTATACCCACCCAATAAACACCAATCACCAGTACTTGTTGTTTAGAAACACATTGCAAACACGCGTTTGAGGTCACACGCTAAACAAGTGTGTAGCCTGTGCATGCACACACACACACACACAGATAGACACGCATGTAACATCATACTCTTAACAAGCATGTACATACACACATAGACACGCATGTAACATCACACGCTAATCAAGCTTGCACACACACACCTACAGTAGACACATGTAACATCACACGCTAAACAAGCGTGCACACACACACACACAAGCACGCACACACACCTAGACACACATGCAACATCACACGCTAAACAAGCGTGTACACACACACACACAGGCACGCGACATCATGAGTCAGAGAGAAGCACTCCTAGCTACATCCAGACCAGCACAAAACTAAACCACTGCACAGCACAAACGGAGCCATGTCTGGCAATACTGACAGCCCACTCAAGCCAAAACCAATTAGGTCCCTAATGCAAAGCTACAGGGGTCCTTTGTCATTTATTTACTTTTCTTTTTTAATGTCAGAGGATTGGAATCCAACTCTCCAAACCACCCCAGAAAAAAAATTGAGGAAAATACAAGGAGGGAAAAAATCAGGGGGTCCCAGCGGTTCCACATGTTTTCAAGTTTATCTAATTGAATCAAGAAATTATGGAAGTGATGAAGCAGTGTGAGCCTCCGTGCTCTTACACATTTGCACATGGTTTACACACGCGCATGCACACAATCACACACCACCCCAGTGGCTGGGTTATTTTACTGTCTGAATAAAGCCAAATGCATTCGCCAGAAACCAAATACTGTATATTCCTGCACGACAGACACATGGCGGGAACATTCACCAGGCAAGGATACAGACTTGCATTGTTACAGTAGACTCTCTGCTGCCCCCTGCTGGCCACTGTATTACATTAATCAGCACTGACATACCTCCACAGTTGGTCATCATTAGGCATATTAGTCAAGTTTTAGATAATATTTGTATGACTCCCTAAGCTGTCTTGGGCAAAAATGAGCCAATGTATTGAGGGGTTGCGGTGACACATGGTTGAGCCAGGCCCTGGACCTGTTGACCCCACCTGCAGTGCAAGACTGTTCCGTTGTCCCTTAATGTTAAGCAAGCATGGACTATATGGAAGAAATACATACACAAAACGTATTTTGGCACCATGCTGCAGCTTCAGACTGGTTTCACACCGGGTGGTGTTTTTGTCTTGAAAAGCAGTACACTCCAGATGGTGGAGATAAGACTTTGTGGATGGATTATGGGATCCAAATCCCTCCATTGAAAAGACACAGACGGAGTGGCTATTGAATCAAATAGGACATAATAGGGGATAAGATGAATAATGCACTCAATAGAAGGTGTTTTATGTATAGTTCATTCACAGTCGTAATGGCTACTAATGACCGTAAGATCTCATCAGACATGGGGCCACTGCGTTTTTCTTTGGTCATTAAATGTATTTTTTATGACATGGAAGATTATATAAATGTATATTTAAGACTACTTTATCCTCTGACTAACTGGGTGCATTTATTTCTAACTTCCTGACAGCAATAATGTGTTGTTAAAACTTAATTATCCAATGTTTTGCATTTAGGCTATAGGCAACCAGATAGACTGCACATAAAAATCCCATACATTTGCGTATGCCAAAAGCCAATAGCCATTGCGCATTCATGATGGGTAAGGTTAAAGGTTAAGACTGGCATTTTGTTTAACGAGGATTGTTAAACACGGAAAAATGTATAGGCTATTCTACTTACAACGAAAAGCAGTCGGCATTCCGACCATTCTCTTTCCGCGTCGTTTCGCGATCCCTGGTGCAGTGTCTTGCTCTTAACTTTTCCTTCCGTGGCTCTTTATCTTTTCATGAAATCACAATAAAAGTAGGCTTCATTGCTTTGATGAGACAGTTAGTGCAGGAAACGAGCGATTTTGTTAACCGTGGTGGCAGGTATCCCGGGTATTCGCTCTCACAACAGACAATATTTGAGTGGGCGGTACTAATGTGTCAAGCTTGTAACGAAAAAGCGCTCGGTTGCCGCAACGTTGTAACAGCAGGGAAATAGGAACGCCAATGTATTGGTAGGGTAATGATTAACTCTGCGTAACAATGGGCCAATAGCTCACCAATAATACTCGCGACAGAACAGACACACTTAAATCGTTGTAGAACCATATCTTTTTAGTCTATTGATTAACAGCAAACATAACATTATTATTAGATTACATTACATTTAGCCAATAACTAACCATCAATATGGCAGTGAACCCATGCAATCTGAGAGATCAATTGTAATATGAATCATTATAAATAAAATTACAAGACATTTGTGAGAAATGTTTGAAATTCAATGCAAGCATCATGGACGCCATCCAGAATGTCACGTGTTGTTCTCCCTCAGAAGCATAATATTTGGGTGCTGGCTGACAGAGCTGTGAGTGGCTGTGAGCAGTTCCCACCCCCCCCCCCCACCCCCAGACAAAACCCTTCTTCCACGTCCCCCAGCTGCACACAGCCACATGCCACATACACCCCCCCCCCCATCCTCCACTCCTGCCAGGCTGCCACCTGCTCTCTGCAGCATGCCGCACAGCTGCTCCGCTACAATAACAAATTAAGGCCCACCATGGCAGGCAAGGGGCCATTACCTACTGCTCCTGGTGCGGAGGAGACCGAGGGCCTATGAGGAGGAGGAGGACCAAAGGCCACTTATGTAGCCCCGTAGAAAAGCTGGGCGGATGGTGGGGGTATGGAGGGAGGTGCTTAAAAGGTTGTGGGGCAGGGCAGGCGGTCGGAGGGGCCTGGGCTTCTGCTGTTTGGAGACCCTCAGGAGCCACTAGGCTACCTGCTGTGTTTGCACAGTCATGGCCAGTGCAGGACATGGCATTGTTGTACGTCAGCAGCAGCCGGCAGCTATGGATGCCATATTGGAACATGCCTTTCTAAACTTCAGGATTTTACTTTAAATATACAGTAGGTTGCATTTGCATAGATTTTAGGTGACAATCTACATTTCTGCACTCAATCTGAATATAAAAATAAATAAATAAAAAACACACGTTTTTCTTCAGGTTTACAAGCATCTTAAAGACATGGACACAAAGGATATATAATGTATTACTCTAATCTCTTAATTATATTTAGTTCCCAAAAACAAAGAGGAAAGGATCTTTGCACAGAAACCTATAGCCCATTTGGGGATAATGTGTGGATTTATTCAGTCTTATTTCTAAGAAGAATAGCACAATATGGAATTAAATATAGAAGACATCAAGACTGAGCATGTCATATTTATCATTGTTTTAATCAAATTGCTTAAACATTCTGCAACACACATCAATACACTCATTATTGCCACAAACAAAACAACCATTCAATCTACTTTTCTACATTTGCATTCATCACCTTGTTCAGACAATAGCTCAATCCAAACTAAACCTGATTGTGACGACAATGGCACTATCTAACTTATCCAGGCAAGCAGCTCAGTGACAGGCTAACAAAGAGATGACTAGTCAGTTAGCAGGATGCTAAAGTCAAATGGAAGATGGTATAGGGTTTTCCCTGGTCATTATGGTCTTTCTGTGTGACAGCTGTCTCTTGGACCCTCTGGCCCCTCCTTCTGAATGGCTTTGTCACAAGATCTGTTCCGAGACCGCTTGACTGACTGACCGCTTGACTGACTGACCGTTTGACTGGCTCTTATAGCCAATGTTGGCCACTTTACTTTGTTTATTGCAGTTACCAGACTAAAATTATAATCAGTAACATCATTTTAGATCATACATTTACTAACAATCTGATTTGTTCCATTACTTTTAGATTACGCCTAAACTTTGTTCTTTGAAATGCCATCCAAAGCAATATACTGCGTTGGCACGCCAAAACTTTAATTTTTTGTGACCGTTTATGTTGCTCACGGGATCAGATTAAAGTAGGACTTTATTTCAATTATTGATTGATGTTAATGAAAGGTTAATAATAGAACAGCCAATTGTTTTATTCATTTTTCTTCTGCAAGTCCTAGAAGTAATCATCCAATAAAATAATTATAAAAACCTGTAATTTTATTCCACTATTTTAGCTGGTAACTGTAATAGATTAGTGTTACTGTTTTTTTTTTTGTTATCAGTTACTTCCCAACCCTACCCTTAGCAATTATTTCAGGGAATTTTATGATATATTACCAGGTAATGTATATTGCAAAATGTATAGCTAAATTAGCCCTGATCATATGCTGCTATATCATTATTGTAACGTTGCTTCTGTCCTGTGGTTCTAGTCTTGTCCTGTTTAATGTTTACCTTGTGTTTCAGGCCTTTCTCTGTCACTCCCGGCCCTGTGTTTCCAGTCTCGTTAGTTCCACCTTTGTCTTAGGTAATCAAGTCTCATGTGTATCACCCGCCCCTCGTTGTTGATGTCAAATTATCTGTCTTCCTGTCTTGTCTACTTGTGTATATAGCCTTAGTGTATTCCCCAGTCCTGTGCTGGTTATTGTGTGTTTGTCACCTGTGGATGCTGTTTCCACATGTTCCTGGTTTATTAAAACCTTTGTTCTTGAGTTCTTGCCTGCGTGTCGTGCCTTTAAGTCCTCACCTCCCATTCAGCATTGCAATTATCATATCATAAACACAAACTATTGACAAATATAAACAAACAAAAGCTTGTTCGATTTCACCATTATGTTGAAGCCAAGGTTTAAACAGAATGCATTCTCCTGTACTTTCCAGGATGTAGTCTCCAGCTAGACAGCTAGCGGACACTAGACCGTTAGCAGAGGTTAATGTCAAAGGGAAGCAGTCACATTTTCCTGGTCATTATGGTCCTTTTATGAACATAACAGCTCGATTTAGAATCAATAAAAGGCTATTAGCGTTTATAGATCAACCTTCCAAGCCCTGTATGCCATCTGTGTGCCAGCCACATTACACGAAGACACCTTATTATTACAGACATTGAAAAAGTGGCATCAGGCCAGGTGGAATCATTAATGTCTTATCTTGACTAGAGAGATAAATATGAGACCAAGATGATCATTCTTTTTCTATAGACAAAGTCAGATTGTTGTTTAAAGGAGCACTACAACCTAGCAATCCATGTATCACCTCCCTACTCCTCTTGCTGAGGTAAGCAATTACTGGATGGGAATTCCCCGACACGCCTGCCACTCCTGTGAGTATCTTCCACCCAACCTCACACTGGGCCCACACGCACTTAACCCTTGTGTTTCCCCGCACAATTACCCTCTCCCCTGTACAGTGTGTGACCTGACAGGCACTCTATCCCCACGAGGGATTGGCTCCTCTGTGGAGTTGCTCTTGCACTCCACTGTAACAAGCTGCGAGGAATGGGGGGGCAGTAATGTTTGCCCTCTCCTTCAGTGGTCGTGCCATCTGTGCCATCTCTCCACCTGGTAGACGCTGTATGTACATCTTTCATCCTCTAACCCTCTCTGTTACACTACGGTAGCTCTGCTCAGCTCAGAATTAATATGTTTGCACTTATATTTGATAGAGCATTTGTTGCAGTGTATGTTCTCCTCTCTTCTCTTGTATTGCAGTATTCTCTACTACTGCAATACAAATCTACCTACGGGTACAAATAAAGTAACCTGAACATCTCCTCTCCTCTCCTCTCCTCTCCTCTCCTCTCCTCTCCTCCCAGCTCCTCTCCCCTCATCTCCTCTCCTCTCCGCTCCTCTGCTCTCCTCTCCTCTCCTCTCCGCTCCTGCTCTCTGTGTCTCCTCCCAGCTCCTCTCCCCATGACCTTTGTGAGACAGCTGACAGACCAACAGGCCAGACCTCGCCTGGTGGCCGTACTTTAGCCATGCTGACCCATGCTGACCCATGCTGACCCAGGCCCATGTTGGGTTGAGTGGGGGCAGGCAGGCAGGGTTCCAGGGCCAAGACCAGGGATTTCCGTTGGTGGCCAAGGCCATGCAAGATGGCTCCAGTCATGGTAATCATCATTCATCGTCTGCTGGTCCTTCTGTCCTATCCTCCCCCCCATCATTATATATGTGTGTGTGGGATGGGGAGTGGGGGGGGGAACGACACGTGGCACGCATGTCAGCTGAGCCCAGGAAACACTTGGAGCTGGCAGGGTCAGTCAGCAGCGGCCTGGTTAATTCTCAAGAGGTTCACTGCCTCCACCCCTGACCCCCCACGAGCCACGCACACACAAAGCAGATCTAAAACATGGGCGCAGGCACAAAGGTTTTCTCACACGTGTCCACGCATCCTTCCAATATGCATTAATATGCATGCATTCTGTATGTGTGCACATTATAATAAAGTATACAGTATGTCCTATTATGGCCACTCTTTAGCATTGCATTGTAGGATAGAGCTACGCTTACTTGGAGGTGGATGGGTGGATGGGGGGAAAGTCCCAATTCGCAGATAACGATTCACAACAAAGACACAGATATGAGAGCATGGGTTGTTGTGAAGGCATATTGTTAGGAAGAGGGTTTTGGTGATTGGGCAAAAGGTCTCTCTGGCAAATGGAGCGATAGGAAGGAGGAGGGCCGGATTAAATACACACGGCCAGATGGACATGGAGATTGAGAGAGGGATGGCCCCTTTATGTAGATCTCTCCATCGCTCAGGCTCCTCATGCATATATACCTTTACATTATTCAACAGATAATAATGAGCACAACCGAAGGCGAGCGAGCGGCGCGCTAATGGCGGTTAGCATGGCAGAAGGTGGGCCACAGGTGTATGAGCCTGAACTCTATTCTTGTGTTTGACCCCTCATTACGAACCCAGGGTCTGGTTCATTATCCTGCCATGTTCCCTGGCCCCACGCCATAGTGTCTGTTCACTGCACAGTTTGTCATTCATATTTTAAGGGAAATTATTCCATACTTATTTTGTCTGTTAATCTGCCTGCCCATCTGTCAGTCTATTGGTCTGCCTCTGTTTCTGTCTGTCGGTCTATCTATCTACCCAGCTAGATAACATCAGGCAGGTGTTTGAATTGTCAACCTTTACAGCTGAATATGATGCACACACCTTACAAATACATCTTTATTTCTTTCCTTCTTTCTAAAGCTACCTCTCTTATCTCTCTCTCTCTCTCTCTCTCTCTCTCTCTCTCTCTCTCTCTCTCTCTCTCACTCAATCTCCCTCTGTGTCCAGTCCATTCATGCCTCTATCTCCCAGCCTGTCCATAGTGGATAGGTCTGGTCTGTTCTTCCTAAGAGCAGGCTAACAGTCAGCACAGGCCTGAATTACACAGACACACTCGCTCACATACACCCACACACACACACAGCCGGCCTCTCAGCACAGGTCCATATGGTAGTGCTCTGGAGCTTCTAGGGGAGGGGGGGGGATAAAGTGGTGGTTGGATTGATTGGGGTGGGGGGGGGGGGTGGTTGAATTGAAATGGGTTAAATTAATCAGCAGACTGTCCCAAGACCCACGGTCTTTGGGGAGTTGAGACATGCATTCATGGGGTCTTATTGGGCTGAGGGTGTCTGGATGGGAGGTGTGTGTGTGTGTGTGAGTGTGTGTGTGTGTGTGTGTGTTGTGTGTGTTTGTGATGGACAAACAGAAAGACAAACTGACAGACCATATTGCATATACTAGAATACTGCAATGACTTAGTTTAACATGGACGCTGGTTATGTTGTCTGTCAATATTTAGTCTCATTTGCCTTTATGTAGTTTAATTACTGTACCATACATCTGTATAAGAATATAGTCGTATATACTCTACAATAAACTCAGGCAGTCACATATATGCTTAAAGCAAAAGGTCTGTTTGTGCCATGTTCTTTCCTCAAACATGGTTTGAAAAATCCTTTACGTTGTTTACTTGACTCATATAAGACCCAAACTGAAAAATGTAAATATTATTAACAGTAAAAGGTATTTAAATCTTTCTTTATGAACAGCAATATAAACAAATAACACTGCACTGATATGCACAAGTTAACCCTGACACATGCTGTGCATGTGTTTTTATCTGTCTATTCCTTTGTGTGTGTGGCATCTCTAGGAACCTTGTCATTCCAATCATAGAAGCTTTTAAGTATATTGAGGCTTGGTACTGCGAGGTAGTTAGGATGGTTTTAGGCCAGCCACCTGCCACTCACATCACAAAGGCACAGCCTGGAAGATGTATGGACAGGAGGTCAGATGGTCAAAGACTTTGTCATAATGCATAACACTGCTCAACAAACACAAGTCCCCCTATTCTTTGTTGCCTTCACTCCTTGGTTGGTTGATACATGCTAAATAAATACTATATAAAAGTCTTCATAAAGGGTGATTTGTACAACATTGTACACGTTCACACAAAATCACAATACAATATGAATCACAGTAACGTTTGTTACTATCATCCTTTAAATAGCTAACTTATCAAAATTCAATATTTGTATACACTAGTAAGGTTGGTTATTATAGGTGAAATAATGTGTTTTGGGCATGTACGTGTTTGATGTTTTGAATAATTACCCTTTTAAATACTTTAATACAGCTTGCCATGAATAAATACTTCAGACATTTTTATGCTTCAGAAATGTATTTTGATATTTCATATATGTTTCTCCTTCTGGTATAAAAATAAACATCTTATTATTGGGGTCAGCATTATATTATTAAATCATTCTAATACGTAATCCCGATGCCCATCTCATGGAAAACACTGCCCTTAATCTGACAAAAGGGTTTGATACTTAATTTTGATCAGGTTATGTTTACAATGCTGTAGCCACTCCACTAGAATACCATGTTGTCTCTAAAGCCTTGTGTGTGAGTGCAGTACACATGGCAAATACTGATTTGAGTTGTCATAGTAGATTCTTTTTTTCGTTGTTTTTTTCCTTTAGCTGCCTTTTTTGTTTCCCCTTATATTCTGGATTTCTCAGATGCAACTTTATTGTGTTTGCCATTTTGTTTTCTGTCTTCATCCTATCCAATGTCATAAAACGTCCTCAAGGAACATCATGTTTTGACAAAACCATACGCTATTATCTCTTACAAAATTGCTTGTTTCTGAACAAATGCCAAACACACTTTTCTTATCTATTTGTTTTTATTTTGTCCTATGGTCTTTCTTGTTCCAAAAGACAACTGTAGGTAATTTTCAAAATATGTATTACCAACCGGCCATAAGACATTCTGTTAACTGTAATATTTTTACATCATATATCATGCATGGGAAGAACTTGGGATCTAATGAAACACCTCAACCACTAGAGGGAGACAAATATCTGGACACCACCCACCAGTAAATGTCAATACAACACTGACCTTTCTACAGATTTATTTGGGGTCCATATACATATTGTGATATATTGTGAAACAGCTTTATTGAAAGCATTAAAAATAGTAAGTATTTACAAAAATGCTATGGGATATAGGTTCTAAAATGTGTCCTCTAAACGGATTACAGGGGGGACCAATGCACCCTACTAGCCCACCCGGAAGACATTAATTCTAAAAATGGGTGCCGCTATTTCACCTGCTGTGTAGCAGATGAAGCGCTAGCCCTCATCCATTCACAACTGACAGGCTACCAGATTATCCTGCAGATGCAATGAATGTGGCCCAGGATGCTTAGGGACATATAGGACGTTCAGAATGCAACCTCAGCTTGTTTTATGTCAAGGCTGAGGCATAGTGAAGACCACCCCTGTAAAGTCAACAAAACATGTCAGGACTGGGAAGAGAGGAATTCAATTGAGACCGAGACGAAAGAGGGCAGGGGCCCAGACAGGAACTGGATAATAGTTTATTGCAGATTGATGATGCTCTTTTTCAAAGACCAAAAGCAAATCTGTGCAAATACTTTCTCAGTTTTAATTATGATTCAGATAATTCTAATTAAATACAACCTGTGGATGGCAAGTATATCTTATATTGACTTATGATGTTCTTCTTATTACATGGACAAAACATAGGCTAAAACATATAATTTATAATTCCACCATGATGAAAATGAATGACATTAGGCAATTTTAACAAAGCAACAAATGTGTTGTAGTTCGTTTGACACAATGCTTAAATCCCCACGTTTTAAGTGAATTTTGGCCATACAAGTCAATATGATGTTTATCATCAGGTGTGAAGGCATTAGGCGTATTTGTTTAGCGATATCTTATGCTGCCAGAACATTTACTAGCGCTGCGTTTAGTTAAATACCCAATAGAGATGTTAATTAGTCTTTCTAGTGCTCCGTATAAGGTGCTGAATATTGATGGAAAGGATTATTTTCTGAGAGCAATTTCGCTATAGAATCCTAACTTGCAACAGCTCAGCGTTTTCACGGTGCTCCTGTGCAGCCTTTCATATCCTTTCATAATCTCGGGCTCGATTGGAAAAGGTATCGTTTTTTTTTTTTTTTTTAAATATGGTGTAATGACAGTGATTGAAGATTAATTGAAACTGACATAGCCTACAGGCAGCGCTTCTTCGAGTATAGGCTGCTATACAGGCTATATCAATAGGCTGCATGCCTGAGAGGATTCCGTACACTTCATCACTGACGGTTACATTTTAATTTGTTTTATCAATCCATTATGGTTAGGCTTGCCTACTGTATAACCTGACACCATGCAGGTCGTCTTGTCAAACACCCAGATATGAGAACCAGCTATTTAAAGCTGAGCACTAGAGGACTTTTTGACCTTAGGAGGCAAATCGATTTTATTTTTCCAATAAGGAATATACACATACACAACATAGTAATTTCGCTTGGGTTAACGCGCACATGTAAAATATGTATGTGATTTGATCCCAGCTAGTTTGACGCACTTTATGAAAAACTAATTAGCCTGTCGGACGCCCTCCCAAGCACACAGAGTTGAAACCACAGCCTCTTTAACTTGCGACTCTCTCAACACCGTTTCTAATCTTATGATCCCGAATTAACTTTACTTTAAAGAAAAAGAAAGAACGAACGAAGAGAAGAATGAAGAGGAGGGGAGAGAACTAGTGTATATCCCATATTTTCCCCCACCCATATCTCTTTACAGGACTTCCAACCCGTCTAGAGTTATTTCAGGAATGCGTTGAACATGGCTGCCGCGATGAAGGCGCAGAAAACAGGACTGTTGGAACTTCGAGTAACCGTGGACCGCTGGATCCGCGTGTTGGCCACTCTTACCGAGGACACTTTAACAGTAAGCCCCGGGGACCTTGCTGAGGAACCGGTGAAACCCAATCCAAGCCCTGGCGGTGCCGTTAACGGAGACCCCCCGAATCTCAGCTTGTCCCCAGTCCCGGAGACGATTACCAACGTGAAGCGCACTGTTCGAGTTACTAAACAAGATGTTGGGGGACTTGGAATCAGTATCAAAGGTAATATACCATAAATCGCTTCAGTAAATCATAAATACCAGAACCCAAACTGGTTAAACGGCTAGTTCGGTTGAGAATGTCAATTTTGTGACCTATGGCAATCTGCAATCCCCAGGGAGTAAACTTGAAACCAGTGCACCAAAGTGCCAACTAATGCTCTTGTGTAACATTATTCTTTAGACACATTTGCTTTCGTCTGTAGCCTTTGTGTTTTCAAGCAGTGTCTCAACATGGAACTATTTCAGTGTCCCATTCAAAGACTGTTGTCTTGAAGGTCTATTCTCACACAGACTATTTCATAAGACCTGCTCCCATACTTATCAAGTTCCTCATCTTTTCTCTGGCTCTGGCCTTATAATACCAATAGGTGAAGCAGAAATATCCTGAAGCAGAAATATATTAATCTATTTGATTTAGGCTACTGTATATGGTAGCCTATAGATAAAGTTTGTTTTTGTAAGGTATTGCTGCAATGAACAATTTAAATGTGAACAAGAACATCTAACAACTGTCACTGCTGTACCTCATGCATACACCAGAATTGCATCTATATTCACCAGCATGATGTCAGGGGTCACACAGGTTAGCCCATGTGACTCCTAACATCATCTGAACGGAGCTTACAGTACATGCCTAAGGTCTCATTATTAGGTTTTTCCCCTTTATTTTTCCAATTTACATATGAACTGTATGTCACTGATAATCATATATATGCCTATACAGATAGAGTAAGTATATTTTATTATGCAGCGCAAGGGAAGCAACGCACAACAAGAAATACCACAGTGACATAGTGTAGATATTATGGGACAGCAATTTTTTCTTGAGCATGTCACTGCAAAGTTTCATTGATGAAATGAATGAAAAAATGTTTTTCATAGTTGGTATAGGATATAAAAGCACTCTCTAGTCTGCACAAGCTATAAACTAAGCATATGGCGTCTCTAATTCAGGACCATTCTTTGATGAAGGAAGTATGGCTAAGGTCATATACTAAACCTAAACAAACATGGTACTGTTAGTGTTAACAGAGGAGCAAAATATGCATATAGGCATATATGTAAGATAATGCTTGCATAAATAATACAGTATTATTCATATAAATGACACCGCCATAATATTAATAAAGTATTGCCAGCTTGTTGTGGCTGGTAAACATACAAACAAAAAAACAATTACGTCCGTTGTGCGTGTGGAACTCATATTCATGTGACATTCACATGTTTTTTCTTTAAGGGTTTGTATTTCTGAAAGTGTGTGTGAACAAGCAAGTAGTATGTATGCATGGTATCTGTTTCGGTCACTGTTGTCTATGTAAAACCCGCCCACTTCCTGAAAGGCCTGTAGTCTGCACGTATTGACAGGTCGTCACTTGGCTGTGACCACCTGCCAAGGCAGGTGTTCCAGTTGATGGACAGCTCAAGGCCCGCCCTCGCTGTTATGATGCAGAGATGGCTCATCGTTGGTCAGCTGGTGGCAACACCTTCCTTTTCAGATCCCACACCTATGCCGCCAGCCAAACAACACGCGCTTCCCCAGTGACAGAGATGCGAGGTCAGTCTCTGTGGCAACGGGATTGTTTTGAAATATCACATGACGCTTGATACATAAAACAAATCTATCAATGTCTCGCAACTGGGATTGTTGCAATGCTGTTTTTCCAAAGCAGAGATAAAGAGATATAGCATCGTGAGACCATCCTGATCTCACGAGCTTCAGTTTAATTTCGCTGTGAGAATCATTCTGGAAAGCCTCAGAATCATTTTGAATGTGTCCGAGTAACAACTGAACTTTCCAATCAGCGTTGTGTTTATAGCTATAGCGGTGTGGTTTTCCAATCGTCATGTTTATAGCTATACGGGCCTGGTTTAGGTTTGCTGAACGCAAAAACGACCAGATGGTTCGTCCAATCAACTGCCAAGTATTTTTTTGAAAGTACTTGCCCTTTACCAAGAGTTTAACAGTTTCAAAGTACGGCTCTCCAGATGGACTTGCGACAACAATTCCTCTGGCATGTCAGGTTAATAAAGAGAGGCAGGGAGGGCCAAACATGGTTGACAGAGAAAGGCAAGACAAAGAGTGTGTGAACATAGATGAAAAGGGACATAAAGAATAAGAGTATCGCAAGAGAAAAGGTGGACGTTAACGGGAGGGTTTGTACGATCATAACATGACTTCACATTGCAAAACCTCCTTCCTTGGGCAGGGCTAGCCAATACTAAAAGGGGTCAGTTAAGAGGAACTACTTTCAGCGGTAAGTATGGCTATCAATCAAAAGCACACAAATGGACAAAGTGCACACACACATACACATGCACAAGTGTACAAGTGGCGTGTCTTGACCACTGGTCTTGACTGCTCAGCCTCCAGTGGCTGATTAAGACGCTACGCCCCTTTAAAGGAGCAGGGGAATCTTCGCAAACAAGAAGGGGAATGCTCCCAATAAGACACAATGTGAGAGAAGCAACAGAAGGCTAACGGGGAGAGCGTGGAGATGGTGAGTCGCGGGTAGCTAGCTGACACCACAATGTGAACAGCTGAGAGAAGCAGCCCACAGCATGCAGTTGTCATTGGCTACATATGAAAGCTATGTGGCTGGGTGTGGAGCGCTTCACTGGGGATAATTTTAGGGAGCCCCAAACCCCCCCTTTGCCCTCCCCTGCCCAATAGCTTGCAAAAATACACGGAGGCAGTCGACCTTCACTTCGACGTGTCTAAATTTAAGGCGGGGCAGACAGGAAGCCGTGTCTCCAAGAGAGCAGGCTCCTGACCTGCCGACCGTTCTGTTAAGGAATGTGACCTTTCACATCCTGCTCAGACCCATTTTAGATGTTCACGCCGGACATCCTTTATCCAGATTGTGTGGAGATAAGTGCTACTTGTAGTGAACATTAGACTATGGTTTCTGAATAGTTATTTTAACTTTGTAGGTGTTTGGTTAATAGTTTTGTTATCATATGCGGTAATAACGTATCGTTCCGTCATTGCAGCCACACATACTTGGTACTCTAGGACAGTATAACTTACACAGTCGTCATTATGCTGTTATATGCTTCATAACATATTTCACAGACTACTATTTTTGGCAATGCCATGTGCACTATAAGCAGTATCATTGTAAAACAAGGTGTGATATTCGTCTTAGTGACACCTTCACATCAACACCTTTAGCGTAGGTACAGTGTGTGATTGTAGATCTACTGTAAGCATTTTATTATATGTCCAAATAAAGTACGAGAATATAACCATATATATATTATATATATATATTCGTATATTTTTTCAGTTATGCCATACATTTCTATTCAAATGGTGTTTCTTTGTATTATTTTTCCCAGTCACCTCAGCACTTATATTCACTTCTATCAATTCTATTTTTATCTACTTTTGCTAATCTTTATTGAAGGTATACCAACAAACAGATTGTTAGCACATAATTCTCTAATTAGCGGCATGTCAGTGTTGGACAAAGCACTACCGCCTATTACCCTGTCACTGTCAGGTCCGGTGCGTGACCCCTCCTCTACCTGAGTGGCAGGCTGTCAGCTATACGAGGTACCCAACTGTGTTTGACGTGAACTTGAAGGGAGCGAGATGCAAGCAGTGGATGAAACGGGGGAAGGATGGGGGGGTTAAATGAGCGAGAGATGTGGATACTTTGATTGATCGTTTTGTGTTTTCCTGTGCAGGATGACAGCAGTGATGTATTTCTGCCATTTTAGCTACAGTAACAAAACTTTGTTTTAAAAATTGAACAAAAACAACTTATAAGAAGATAATGGAACAAGGGAGCACGATAGGGAGTGTGAAGCTGCATTTCTTTGTGGGTGACTTAATGTTTTCCATTGCTGTGATTTGTGCTGATTAAGCACTGCGGTATGGAGTAATAACGCCATATATTTTACATATGTGTTACAGCATTTGTAACACATGCAACATGAAAGGTTGACTCCATTGAATATATGGCTAACAAAACAATATCACCGTACACTGTAGTGCAGCCTCTTCTGTCCATTAGTGATACAGGATGTCACATCATTTAACCTTAAATAAAAATCTGCTTGCTTGTTTTTATTTTATTTAACCTTAAATAAAGGTGAAATAACAAATAAGCAAATTTGGGCTGAACTTCTGATACCTTTACAAGCTTGGCAGCACATTCAGGTGCTAAAGTAGATTTTCATTGGCTGTTGCTGTAACATTGTTACTCACAAGTTTGTATCTGTACATATAGCGCCACGCTGGTGCAGTGCTTGTTTACTCATTTGAATTTGAATTTTAAGAAGTAACAGTCCTCGTCTTAACAGATTTACAAGACCTGCGTACAGTTAGAGTCATGTTGTAAAGATACCCAACATAATCCTCTATACGTAAAACATTGGACTTGGTCATTGAGTTATGTAGTTGATAGTTGTGCATGTCTTATCACAATACTTCTATTGTCAAATAGGCAAGTCTTGACACAGTAAGCCAGCACTATGTCCCAGATATTACACTTAAGGCTGACTGTGAATATATGTACACTATACTACAATAATGGAGCTAATGATCTCACCAAACAAGGAAGTGTGTTAAAAAAAGCATAAAATCTCAAAATGCATGGCATCATGTAAGCGTTACAGACTTCAAATGGACATGTATGTTTTAAATTTCAACATTGAGTTGTTATCCAAAGCAACCCAAAATGTGTACATTTGTGAATATGAATAGGTCAGAGACTAGCCAGTAAACACATTCTGTTACAATAGTGATGTCAGCAATAGTTGCTATTAGTGGCTATTCTTAGGGCTAATCTATTTACTAAGCATTACTAAGCATCATGCCATTAAATGCCAACGTACCATTTAGTACATCAAAATTAATTGCTGAGAGCCAAATCTAACAGCAGGTAGGAACAAGTATAAAACCAGTATATATAAATATATATATAAATTGTCTCCTTGCCAATGAGAAAAAAAAACAATTGTAGTGCTTTCAGTTGGAGAAGTCAGTGGGTGAGGCACCGTGATGGATACTGAAGAGGTGGGTCTTGAGTCTGATGCAGATTGTCGATATAGTGCCTCTACTGTCCCTGACAGCTGCAGGAAGCTCATTTCACCACTGGAAAGATAACAGCAATGATTGAGCTGAGTGATTGTCATTCTCATAGCGAGGGAGGTGGATCTAAGCGCTTGGCTGCTACTTGGCACCTGACCTTTTCTGGGAGCTTGAGTGGGATAGTTCCCATTTACTGCCCTGACCAGCAGCAACCTCATCAATCTGATACCATATTATCACAGTTTTTGCAACAATATACTTGGTATCAATGACCATCATTCATCATGTTCATCCTGAAGATGGCAGTTGTTCAAATGCCAAGTAATTGTCTGCCAACTTTATTAGTAGTTACATTATCTCAGTATGCAGTATGCACCTACCTTTCATTGAACATATGATATATGCTTTTCTCATTCTCACCTGGAGTTTCTTATTACAATACATGTGGAACAACACAATAGGCTTGTGTGAATAAGTGAGAATTGTATTCTCTGATTTAGTACTGTAAGTGTAGTTTCCTAAACCCTCAGGGTATGATGGTTTGAACTGCAAGCGAGTGGCGTTTTGTATTTGCAGTAATCAAAAAGTGTTTTAGAAAGCAAGAAGGCATAGTGTACGCCAAACCGTGTGGTTTTAATGAAGATGTTCTGTTTTAGTATGAACCACTAGAGGTTACATGTCACACCTTGCACAGTGTGGAAAACTGTGTTTTTGTAAATTCTTGCTCCAAATGAATCTTTTATGAATGTCGCAGAATGTCAGTGTCTCAAATACACACACACACACCTACACACACAGCTATATATATGTTTAATTTCCCAGGTTCAACTTTTTCACGTTATCCTGTATATTTTGAATCAAATACATTTTTATGAGTTCATTTCAAGGTGACTGTAAGAATAATATAAGCTTTTGGCTATTGGTTGGCAATATGGCCAAAGACTTTAAGGTCATTCAATATCTCATGTATCACAATATATTAGAGTGTTTTATATTTTCACATTTTTCATCAGTAGACATATTGCCCAAAGCTCATTATCATTTAAATGTTTGGACTTAGTTCAATTTAAATGTACTCACACAGTAGTAGCTCAACTCCTAAAGACACCTAATCTCTGATACTAAATATCAGGGTCAGAGACTCATTGCCGGTACGGGGCATCACCTCTAACAAATACCACTCACTCAGTCATCCAGGAGACATTGGTCTGATGCTCACATAAGCCTACCATTCAGCAGCAGGCTGCCACTAATCCCAGTTTACAACATGATGGATCGTTCCATAGTCCTCCACAGGTTCAGAGTTTGAGCTATCATTTGTTATAGTGGCTGAACCTTGTTTTAATGTGTTAAAGGCATCTGGCATTAGTCTCTCAATAAGTATACAGAAGAAGTGCCCCGTGGAGCCAAGCTGTAAATATGATATTCAGAATGAATTGAATGTAATTCTCTTTTGTACCGTTGCTCATTGTCATGAAGGCCAAAGTCCAAATGGCAGTTGACATTATTGACGATATTTCTCATGAAGAGTAGCAGCCAGTGTATAATGCATCAGCATATGAGCTGACCTTCATTAAAATGAACCGAGAGTGGAGGGGGAGACTGATCAAAAATTGATAGGAACCTGCAGTAGTGACTTACAATGAGCAATAGTATATGATTATGTCCTCATCTTCTCATTTATCTGCAGTTTCTGGGACTGAAAGCGTTTCCTGCACTAAGCTGCACTGGTTTCAGTTGGAAGTGAATGTCACCTCCAAGTTGTGTAATTCCCATGAACAGAATATAGCCTACATTATTCACAGGCCAATATCAGGCTTGAATCAGTTTAATTTAATAATGGCATGCATTTGATTTGATATGTACAGTAAGACTTTATAGAAAACAATTGGACCATACATGCGGCAGATAGATCTAGCATAGTTACATAATACTGAGTATGTACATACATATACAATATACTTTACAGTATACTGTATAATATTCTCCTCCTTCAATGCTGCCAGAATGGTTCTTAAAGGGGTTCTGGAAGAGATGTTTATTTTCTTCTTATTTTTATCAGCAATTCTACTTTTCACACTAATTCATCCTTAAGCGATAGGTGCTTCTATAGTCATTACCCTTGGTGTCATTTAAATAAGGCAAATATTCAACCGCTGCAGGTTCAGATGTAATGTCCGCTTGTGGAACTGAAAGAAAGACAACCATTTCCTTTGTGTTGTGCAGGTGGCAAGGAGAATAAGATGCCCATCCTCATCTCCAAGATCTTCAAGGGTCTCGCTGCTGACCAGACGGAGGCGCTCTATGTCGGGGATGCCATCTTGTCTGTCAATGGTTTTGACCTGCGAGAGGCCACGCACGATGAAGCTGTGCAGGCCTTGAAGAAGACAGGAAAGGAGGTCATTCTTGAAGGTAAAACAAAAGGTCAAAGGTGCAAGCCTCTGGTGGTGGCTGGATTTAACCTCCTGCATTGATGAGAGACTTGCAATCCTCACTACTCCTCTGCCTATAGAGCTAATGCTGTGGACCCCTCCCCCCTGAAAGAGTGAGCTAGGGAGAAAATGTTTGTTCAGGGTCCACAGAAACATAAAAAAACTACACACACAGTAAGAGAAGGACCACAAAAAACAACAAAAAACCTAAACAAAATACGAACCCAAAGAAAACTAAAGTGTGAATTTTCAGGTTTATGATAATATAGCAGTTCAAGTATTTTGGGGGGATTTAAAATGTAATATTAAAAAAGAGTGGGTTCAAAAAGAAAGTGTGAGCAGTGTTCAGGAAGACGCCAGAGTATGCAAATGTACTCTGCCTGCAGGTCCAGTAATGCATCATATAATTCCCCTAAAGGCAGGCAGGCAGGCAGGCAGGCAGGCAGGCAGGTAGGCAGACGGCTGGCCTGGCTCCGCCCGACCATTGCTCTTAGCTCCGAGATTATGAAAACCCTGTTCGCATTAGCATTCGCACAGCCACCCTGCTGGCAGCCCAATCAGCGTGGGTTAGTGAGATGACCACCGTTCCAAATGGTGGTAGAGCTAGATGAGGCGATCTAAACAATTATAGCAATGCCGATTGGTTAAGCGCTGTCCAATAGTTTCAAAACAAATCAGAGGTCCATCGTGAGAATCAGTCTGGAAAGCCTAGGAATCATTTTGTGTCCATGTAGCAACTGAACTATCTAATCATTGTCTACATCGATTGCACCAGGTTAGGGTTTAACAGCAATGTGCCCAAATGATGAATCAGACAAAAGCCATCCCTTGAGTGGGATCTTTGATCAAGCTTCCTTGGAACAGCCAAATAATGACTCCTATCTAAACAAGCAAGCAGGAACATAATGGACATTTTAAAACACTATGACACTACACACGCATGCTCATCGGATACTAATGACTAGTCTATCCCTACATCAAACACCTTCTCACAACAGTGGAACGTATGTTTGTGATCAGATATTTATTGTAAGGCTTGCTGTGAAAGCGGCAGGTGATTTGCTGAGTTCTCTCGTTTCCCGTCCGACCCATCACACTCTTTGTTAAATGAGCTAACTGCCATGGATAATGTACTCCCTGCCCCATACACCCTCTTTCTGCTACCACCCTCCCAGCCTGCGTGTCTGCTTGCTTGGCATATGCTTGTTTGTTTGTGCATTCATCAGGTGTGAGTTGCGGCCCCTCATTGCAGGGGAAAGGGAAAAGGATTCAAATTTATGTTTTCCTCTTGCCAAGTGATTGCATCACCAGCCTTTGCGCAACATCCAACATCTCCCCGTCAAACCGCTACAGCTGCGAGACAAGGAGCCTTTAGGTATGACGGTTGAGTGATCAGCTGTTGCATTTGAGGGTCTTTAAAGAACAAGGAACATAAATGGAGCTTACAACAATTCTGCAGTTTTTTTTTTTTTATTTATTTGTGTTTTCTATTCACCTGTGAGTTCTGAAATATGAAAGGTTTAGAATCCAAGTTTGGAGATGGAACCCACCCACAGAGAGGCGACACAAGCTACAAACATTATGCTCAGCCGAACACACTCTCCCAACCGTATACTCTCAAGCCATAACAATTAAGCAGCTAAAAAGCAAAATATATATACAGCGTGTTTATACTATATAGTTACTATGCAGTAGGTCCATCGGATGTGTAGCATTGCTGCTGACATCAGGAGCATGAATGAGTGAATAATAGAACATCACTTGATTCAGGTTTACAAGGCTTTCATGTGACAGCAGTGGGAACATAAAGTCGGGAAATCATCGTAAAGCCCCCCGTTTTCCTCCACGGTCAGGCATAAAAGTGTTGGTACAGCTAATCCAGCCCCCCCATTCTCCTGGGATCTGATACGGTGGGGTGGAGAGTGAGAAAACAGGGGCTTGTGGTTTATTATGGAGAATGCCTGTGTGTGAGAGCATGCATGGGCAAGCATTCGCCATCAAGTGTGTGCATGCAGCTTGTGTATATCTCTGGTTAATCTCCCTGTAAGATGCGTGTAGAGCTGTATGTTTGTGGTGTGTGAGTACGTGTGCACGCTTTGATAGCCCGTATATGTTGCCCGTGTGTGTATGTCCCAGGGTCTATGCGGGATATTGTGCGGAGGGTCTCAGGAACATTTCGGGGGAACAGAGAGAGTGAGGAGTGGATTGCACCTGTATCTCGTCATGACCTGAGGGCTGTGCGCTTGCCAGTTGTATTGGATGTGGTTTGAGATTGACCTTAAAGATTTTCAATCACTTTCTTGCTCAGAGAGGAATGAATGTATTTAAATACTGTAACGGACAAGAGTTTGCAAAGTGAAGCACACTTTGACGTAATAAGAGTTTTGCTTCACAAGCAATTCAAACTAAATTATACCAAGAAAACACATTACATCTGCACTTGTTACAGTTAAAGTAGATTACAAGTTCTTTCTTTCTAATAAGTTATGTTGTAATATTGCAAGAATTTCTTGGCACATTCTGAAGCCTGTCAAATAAGTTTTATTTGACAATAAAATAGTACCAGAAGAAATATTCCTGAAATGTACAGTATAGCACAATACAGTATATTGCTTCATTGCACACCTTGCAGATATTTCTCCACTATTGCACGCGTGATTGGAATAGACATTGCTGGTCATTGTTGCTGCTGTCAGATAAAAACCTCTCCAGACAGTCAATGCTTGTATTTTTTAAATCTAAGTTCAAATTCTAAAGTCCTTGGAATTCACATACTTTAACTTTGTAGTGAGAATACAAAAACGAAACAGAACAAATTAGAAAGATTTGCCAGTCAGCCAGCGATTAGTCCTTGAATGCAAATTAGCCGACAGGTTGTGATGGGAGTCTGTATTGAAAAGGCAAACAAACCAGCAAATAACGCATTCACATCGATCAACCATCGAAGAGAACGTCGTTTATACGCAGACTGCTAAAATGAACTTGTTATATCATTCACAAATTCATGTTATTCTATTATTCTGCTATTCTTTCTTCAAACTGGATATAACCTTTATAAAATCACTTGAACTACACATCGAGATGTGCGTGTGCCCTGTAACGTCACCCCTACTGCTATTGTAAATACAGCTGTGCTCTGTGGACCAACAGTCTGTTTAAAAGAGAGGTGAATGCTGTCGCCTTCTCTCACTATATTCCAATCACGCCTGCTAAGAAAATGGGAAATGGAATAATCAGTGTCTGTGCATGATAGAAATGTACAGTAAACACCTGAGAGGGTCACATAAATATTACAGAGCAGATGAATCCATAAAGCCACAGACGCCTTCATTTCCTCCCTGCTATATTTACAGTCAGCAGTGCGTGCGTGTGTGCACGTGGTTGTGCGTGTGTGATTGGTCACTGGATGAGAGACAGATAGATAATCCAAATGTTTCCCACGACCGCTACACACACCTTTGTTGGACACCTGTATAGTGAGCTATAATGGATCTATGCACTCATATTTGTTGTTATTCCAGGGAATGGGCGCCTTTCCTATGGAAGTACTTGCATATGGGTGTGTAAACATAACAACCCAATTCTATTATCATTCTATGTATTTCGTAACAAATGTTGTGAAGCATACAGTAACTTTTAAAATGGTAAAAATACCACAATATCACCGTGGTACTATAAGAAACTACTGCCCAGTACTATAGAGCATTTCATTGCATTGTTGAGAGGGAAGCACTGTACTGGTATGTGCTGGTTTGTACTGGTTTCTACCTGTGTTTCTGTGTTGTGTAAGCTATGTGAGAGTGCATTCTTTACTGCCTGGCTAGACAGGACCCATTCCACCATAGTATGTAGGACCCACCCATCCAGCTGAATGGTACCTCCTGTTCCCTGGGCAACAACGCCCCGAAAACACAGCCAGCCACACAAACACACACATAATGCACACATGCACACACGCACGCACGCGTACACACATGCGTGTGTCATGTGTCGTGTGTATGTTGTGTGTGTGTGCGTGTGTGCGTGTGTGCGCGCAATGCTTTCATTGTCTCTGTTCAAGGATTCGGAGCGCAGTGGAAGAATGTCTGAATTTCTAGGCCACAGCGATGTCCAGCGGCTCAGTCCACAACCCCAGAACAAGCATCATTCTGTACCCCGTGCTGAACATGACCCAGTGTGTGCACTACACACCGCATGCTCGTATCTGCGTGACTTTAAAATACCTTGAAATGATTGCGTAAACCTGGCTTTTACTGTCTTTCGCTATGGAGCGAATGCCACCCTACCAGTTCCAGCCACGCAGCAGGCTAAAGTAAAACCATTAAAAAGTATTTGCCACGGTAGCTAGGTTCACTTTTGAAGGCATTTAGCTTAATGCCAACTTACATTTTGGTAGTGCGTTTTCAGGGCTACCCGAGGGCCGTAATTTCACCGAGTATAAAAGAGTGTCGCTATGTGTGGGCGAGAGAGATAAAGACCCATAGAGAAACACAGTGTATATATAACAGCATGCCAGTGCCAAATGCCAACCCATTTAACAATGGTCACCTTCGTCCAACCATCCCTGGTGTCACTCTGCCCTGTCCTGTCGATCTCATTAGGTGGAGTTTAGGTCCGGGGATTACGCAGGATTAGTTATGAATGTTTCATGAGCTGGAGATTTTCCTTTGACTAGAAGTAAATGTTTTTATCCTTATACTGCATTGCTGACTGTGTCTGGAACACGTCTTGTTAGTGGTATCAGGTCTACTGATTTCTGTTGTCCTTGAATGGCTGTGAAGTCTAGTTGACTGTGCTAAATGTTTGAGCAAAAGGCCAAAGCATTTTGTATAGCATATTCTATAGCGTGTGTGTGTGTGTGTCCGTGTGTGAATTGAGAGATTTATAAGCAATGCAGATATATTATTTTGATACTTTAGCACTTTAAGGTCATGTTATGCAAATAAAGATAAAATGTTATAGTGTTTTCCTTCCTGTTGCTAATGAATATATATTCATATGATAAGGACCATACCATTAACACAATTCATGTTGTTTTCCAACACAATATGCAGTCAATTAACACATTTCTGATTGAAATGAATAGCTCGTTATAACGACCCATCCATGTGAATCAGGTGTGTTGGAGCAGGGAGACAGGTAAAACATGCAGGGCAGCGGCCCTCTAGGACAAGGATTGGTGAACCCTGTTGTAAAGCATCTACATCTGCAACAACAGAAATTCAACATTTATATTGAAACAGCTGATAAGAATTGCTGAATGAAACAGTGAGAAATGGCTTAATTTACTGTAATTTGTGCATAATATATCAAGATAAATATAATCTCAATCAGACATTGCCAGGTGTAATACAACAAAGCAGTTAAAAGGATTGACTGTATCTAGTTCAGGGGTGGCTAACCCTGGTCCTGGAGAGCCCCAGCCCTGCATGTTTTAGATGCAGGGC
>JAODUH010000020.1:1598923-1610218 GCA_027564835.1 Typhlichthys subterraneus | reverse complement strand
ATGTTTTAGATGCAGGGCTGGGGCTCTCCAGGACCAGGGTTAGCCACCCCTGATCTAGTTTGATATAGAACAACGTTCTCAAGAGAAATAAATAATCTGGACAAAAGAGAGGGCCAGGTGTAGTGCGGCTGAGAACACGGACTCGACAAGTACTCAACTAAAACGGTTTCATAAAACAGAAAAAGAAACACAAAGTAACCACGCAGGGATTCACCAAAACAAGAAAACGAGAATACGTGACAAGCACAAACAGAGAATAACCCGCAAGGGTTCTAACTGAAACGTCAACTCATGAAGGTGAGCACAAACATATCGGAACAGGTGTGGTAATCCCTGGCTGCCACCTGTCACAGATCGGCGAGTAGTACTCCGGGCAGCGGGAGCGTGTGGGAGCGGCCGGAACCACCCCACCGCGGGACGTCGGCGTGACACCAGGGAGAGAAAGAGGAACAGGGAGAGGAGTAGTTGGGCTAGAACAAGGGAGAAGGAGAGGTAGGGAGAGAGGAGTAAGAATGCTTGATGGTGTTCAAAGGAGAGCATACAATCCTGCTGGAGATCATATGGATGCTGAAGATGATAAGGTTCCCTGTAGAACAGAACATGTTCCTTTTCTTTTGTTTCACTACAGTAACATTGTGTATTGTGCCACGTACTGTGAGGTTATGTGTTTATCACTGACTGCAATTTCATGTTGCTAATATTGTAAAGCTTTTAATTACGCAATTCTGTCGTCATTTTTTTCTACTTTTTGTAAAGCAAATTTGACTCATTCGCTTGTACTTTACCTAATGTTTTCCATAATGCACACATTTGACCCTCAAGACAAGATAAGTAGCGCAAAAGATGGACAGACAAACATGGCACATTTTTGTGAACATGGGGAATTGCCATCACGCGTTCTAGCAAAACGGCTAGTAAACAACCAACCGTATCAGGTAGGCTACAGCAAAGTGACTGTGTGAGCACCAGTAAACAATTTAGTCATTTAGTTAGCATTATATTAGAATAATACAGTGATTGCATTGCCAGACGCAGGCTAAGAGAGATACAGTATGTGATATAGGCTATGTATGACCATGTACGCAGATTAATTGACAGCCAGGGCAGGAATGTTGCATCCTCCAATACTGTATGTGTCTGAGAAGACTGCGCGCGCATGCGTGTGTGTTTGAGAGAGCGTGGAAGAGAACTACAGGTGATCCTTCCTGATTCTGCTTATCACAGCAATTCGGTGAGTTTTAACGGAAAGCGTATTGCGCAGTGTTTCAGTAGATATTTATAACTTTGTCTGACCGCTGCTTTGCCACTTTTTAGCCACTTATTTATCTATTTTTTTTTTTAAATCACGATGCCTGCTCAACATTGTGATGTTATGGTCGGCCCAACCCTATTAGAAAGTCATTGTGCTATGATTGACTATCTGCACCTCTTGGAAAGAAAACGTGCTATTGTTTTGACATAATGATATGATTTTGAGTCGGGTTTGCAGTGTTTTAGTGTATGTAGACAACGTCCTTTTTTTTTTTAGTATTTAATGAATAAGATGTGGTGTTGACAAGAACATTTACTATTTGGCTAATTGTGTGAGGTAGATGTGTTGCTGTGTTCATATCTTCAGTATAGGTAAGCGCTTGTTAGGGCTACAAAAAACTGTAATAAGACGTTTTAAACAATGTTTCCCAAAGACAATTTTGGTAATGGTACAATTGACTTTTTGTAATGCAATATTGTCTCACGGTATGCTATAGTGACACAGTGACACAGTTTTACATTCCATTAAACCAAATGTGTATTGTATGTCAATGTCATGTGTTTTGATAACCCCAAAACACATAACTACAGGGAAACTTTGTGTACATGTTCTCATTGGGATACCATGTACTGTAACTACTGGCCATGACGGTCTCTGCAGGAGATCTCTAGCTTCACACAGCGAGTGCTCAGTAAACAGAGCAACAGGTGAAGGCCAGCCACTATACAGTTAACACACTGGTGCACAATTAAGCATGAGCATGTGTTGCACACAGATACACTGTTTAATAGAGAACTTGTAGAGGAACGTCTAGAGGAATCTATATGGTTAGGATACAACATAACACACACTACAGGGAAACAGACCTGACCAATGACCAGGCCTGCAGAGCTTCACAGTAACCTGCTGCTCATTTTTCCCAAGTAATTGAGCCCTGTGTGTCTTGGAAGGAAGCCCCTCTCTGCCCCACGTCTCTCCAGCTCTTTGCCTTTTAGAGGCTGCCAGCCAGGAGCCAGAGAGATTTGATGGGTTCACAGCTGGGCGCTGGCTTGTTTCAGTCTGCTTCATGCACACTCAGCAATATGACGGCTGGTTGCAGCTGTGCACTGCCATGCTGATTATCTGCTTCATCTGGCTGCTTGACACATTGGGTTTCTACTGTACCCTTAGCTTTGCCTGAAATCCATTGTGACACAAAATAATAATAATAAGAAGAATTATTATTATTATTATTATTATTATTATTATTATTATTATTGGTATAGAACTTTTCATGTAAATTGCTTAAACGGAAAGGAATAATTATATATGTAGGATTGTCACTTAATTTTTCCGTTATCATACTACAGCAGTTCTATTATCAGCATAATGTACACTGCATGATGACATACATTGATAAAACATGGAGGTGATCTTCAATTGTTCTTTAATCTTGTCATACTGTAGATTAGTTACAGTATATGGGCAGAGATGCTGTTCCTTAAAGTTCTCAGTCAAATCTACGGGACTGGTACATTTTATATGCTGTTGGTCATTGCTTTTATGATGGTATAGTAACTAGAATGTAGGGCTACATAATCTTCCACATTTTAATATCACTTTATAATATATAGATTTACTCTTTTCAAAATGGTTTCCTCCTCACATGCACCAAATGAAACACAAACATTGATGGGAAGAGAAGAGCAGCGTGTTAGCTCATTGTCAAGTTGTCTGCTGTGTTGGCAGACAAATTAAAATAAAAAAATAAATATATAAGATAAATATAATATTATTCTTCCTGATTTGACCTGCCTGTCAATTTTAATTGGTGGGTGAATGATCATACAGTGTTTTCTGTGCGCGATAGAGACAATGCTCCAATATAACCCGCCCAGTAGAAACACAATTGTACAGAATACTGACGCAACAAGGTCAATAATCACACGGTCTCAGGAAATGTTATAGATTAAATTAAGTTGCATAACTGTGTGATAAGTATTGACTCAATCAATCAAATCAATGTGGAGTCAACACAAACAGTTGCCAAAATCAATGGCATCTGAACATAAAGTTCTAGCTTGTGAGGTATAGCCGTGTGATAGACCTGCCCTAAATGTAGCTACCTCTACCTTTGTGACAGTGCATGTACTGTATGTCTTCATTAAAACGTCCATGCTCCTGCTCTTGTGACAGCATAATTATCACTGTGAACAGAAACCTATCCCATGACTCCATCCCTCAACCACACGTATGCTGTTTCCCAGACCTCCAGGGTCTCAGCTTTCAGCGGCACCTTTTTTTGCTCATTGAAAGACTTGCCAAGAGGTAAAGACAAAGTACAAACGGTGGTTATGGGGACTCACATATGCTCAACTCATGCTCCTACTAAAACACCCACATGCTAGCCTGATTTTGCCTATTGCTTAATGTTTATATGGTGTGTGTTTCTGGGTGTAGCAGCTTGCATATGTGCCTTGCAAAGGATGAACTGTAGCACACAATTCAATGAATGGTTGCATGTTTTTTTTTTTTGTATTGCCTAGTGTTGATTTCAATTAAGCTTAGTTAGTCTTGTGTAGATATGTCTCTGGTTATGTTTCCTTCAGATGACAAGGTGTGAATTTGGATGTGAAATTAAATAGATCTATCGCAATTTGTTTTTGTAAAGAATGTACAGTTGATTTACTTACACACTCTAGTAACAAGCTGGAAACTAATCTGCAAGTCATATTTAATTAACATATATTCTCTCTCTCACACACACGCACGCACACGCTCACACACACAGACAAACAAATCTCACCTCCTAAGTTCATTCCATTAGCTGTAAAGCCTACCCTTAGAACTTGAATGCAGCTTCCTCTTGAGAGCTGCTAATGCCCTGGCACTGACTAGCACTTAACTACAAAAGGAAAAGTTTGGATGCATGAAGGAATATAGGTGGGTTGGGATACAGTAGTTCCACTGTGGCATGTGGCCCCTATAACGTTCCTTCCCTCTGACCTAGATAAGATGGTTTAGTGTTTCACTTTTATTAGTCTTCTGTCCCAGATGCAATACCTCTAGGCTAGGATTTAAGATTTGTGCAAAAATTGTATACATCAATACGTGTCTGTGTACAGTAGCTCTTGTATAAATGTTACGCAATGGGGAATCATAGTACATCGTCATAGTACTACATTATCTGACTAGCAATATGCCTGGACATTGCGAGATAGATACACGTTAACAACCGGCAGGTTAGTGAGATTGACTGTTCAAAATACACAAAAACTTTCATACTTAAACAATTGTTGGTGATTTATTTTCGAGATACACAGCTGGCAACTTCTTCAGATCAGTTATCAAAATTACCAAATGTAAGGAGAGGATTGTAGTGAGCCAGTCATTGTGAGTGGTCCCCTTCTTCAGTTCATTGTGGTTCTATAAAGGTTCATTGTTTAGACTGTTTTAAAACCGTGATTGTTTATAAATGTTGATGGACTAAATGAGATATTACCAAAGGTTCCATAATCACGTTAAAGTGCAAATATTACAGTAAAAAGGGCCTTTGTAAAGCTCTATTTAACATAGTGTTCTTTGAGAAATCGTCTGGTAAACAAAATAACAACATAAACAACTGTAACCACCACCACCAATGTATTTGAATACATTGTCCCTGCTGTGAAACACCAGAGACAATGTAGTTCTCTATAGTTCTGTCTGTAGAGTGTGTTGGCCCCAAACGGCTTTGTACCCAGGCTCAACAAGGGGACAGATTAAAACCAGCAAAACAACATGGATTTATGTCCCTGCATCCATGGCGACAAGTTTACTTACTGTAGCTTGACTGGGCACCCACTGAGACCCCCCCGCCCTAAGTTTGGGGGTGGGGTGGGGATGCATACCCCTGTCTATGTGCTCACTTGCTCAGTCTCAGGTTCAGCCAACCATCTCGCTAAGGTGTGCAGAGGCTCGTGCTGTTTATGCTGTGTCAACTGCGTGTTGCGGTAGCATCTTAAGATCCCCTCAGGGTGCTATAGTATTAACTGGTCTCATCTTGTCCGCCTGTACCTTCAGTATAGACCAGAACACACACACACACACACACACACACACACACACACACGCATGGGCAAATACAAACGCACGTTTATGATTTAGTTTAATTTGACCAGATTTCCTACATGCTACAGATGAGGAATTGTGCAAGTAAGACACATGCATATGCTGTAGCAGTGTTTCCCTTCAATTTGAAATGATCGGAGATGAGGAAAAGCGATTTTCACACCGAATACAGAGAATGAATGCTGAAGGATAGTGAAGATGTGAACTAAACAACTGTATGCAGAAATACAGCATAGCCCATCCTATTTCACACTGTTTGTGTCCTATGCTGGAGCCTGTCCAACTCTCCTTCACTTTGTAGAATTAATATAATTAACTTTCCTGACACACTACGCAATGAATTAGTTTGAAGTCCTATTCAATGTTTCTTGCAGACTCCCCCCCTCCTCTCTCTCTCCCTCTCCCTCTTCCTCTCATAGTTCCCCTGGGGTTGGCATTTGTCCATGGCTTTAATGAGATGAGCTGTAGTGATGATGAACTTGTCTAAACCACTCACAACAGACGAGGTATTCTTCTCCATCTAAATGATGTAGTGAAGAGACAGAGTGGGGCGGGCACACAATTTATTAACTGTTGCACAGGAGGAGCTCACAACCAATGCTCTTCGGAGGAAATGCGCGGCACACACACACGCACACACACACACACACACACACGCGGGTGTATATTTCATTCTAAATGTCAACAAAATAAAAAGTTGACCATAGAATCTCTAATAAGCATGGCAATAACAAATCCACAGTAAGGTCTGCCCTTGTAGAATAAACATGTCTGAAGCAACTGGAAGTTATTAGGCTTGCTGCAGTCTGTGAATGCATAGGTGAGTTTTGCTCATGTGTATACACACTTACACATACACGCGCACACGCACACACAGTACGTGTGTGACGGAGGACATTGCCACACTGGTCTATGAAACATAGGGCCGTACGAGGCCTGACAGGGTTTATAGACAACAGCATTCTTCTGAGGTCACTGGCTAGCCAATGAAATGACATTCTAGCTGCTCCCACGGTAACCAAGTCTGGAGATATTCCAAAAATGCTTTCCTACAAAGCATTGTGTTGTGTTTGACCGGGCGACGGCATGTAATGTTCACAAAGTCAAGAAGGGCAGTGAATGACTGCTAGACATGGCACCATGCTGTCTCACTACCCAGTCACATGACTTTAGAGCACATGCTTCAGGTTTTATGGCCGGAGGACGGGAATGTTTTTTGGGAGTGTTTGCATGGTCAGAATTTCTCACATAAATGAATCTTGCATGAATGTGTGGTGTCATTGGCAATTGTTATTTGTAATCGTTTACACCAACTGGCAGGAGGGGTGAATAGAAATTTCCCAAGCATATTTTAGAAGTGTTACACTTTGTGATTTAGAGCAAAGTAAAGCTTTTGAATGCTGAGTAAAGTGAATTGAGCTGAAGCTGAATTGGCTGGAAATGTATGGTCAGGATTTGTGGGGTTCAACGTAAAGGCTTGAGTGAGAAAGCTTAGAGGTTGATTCAACAAGCAAAGGAAAGCTTCATAGCATTCTCTCTCTCTCTCTCTCTCTCTCTCTCTCTCTCTCTCTCTCTCTCTCTCTCTCTCTCTCTCTCGCATACACACACACACACCTACACCTACACACACACACACGCACAAGTAGTTTCACAGGCTGCCAGATAAGCTAAAGTAATAACAGTGCCATCTCAGCTAATTTTAGCTCTGTATTGAGTGTGCAGCCACTGGTATTCATGGCAACATTTCTCCATGAATTGAGCTTAGCTGTATTTTCCACCGCTCTGTATTGCGCCGCCCTACCTCCCCAAACTCTCTCTCTCGGTTTCTCTCTTTTTTACATTTTATTTGTCTTCTCTAACCTGTTTTTCTCTTCCTGCTGTTCTTTCCTATCCTCCTCCTTAATTTCTCTCCATCTCTTCCTCTACTTGTTTCAATTTGCTGTAGTAAGACATCTGTAATTTGTGGCCTGACATTTCTAATCAGGAAAACAACCGCGCAACCCTTTCCTTTTGTGGTGTGGAACACATTAAAGCCTTCATCTGTCCTGACTTGTTGCTTATCCACATAATACATCTCTGTGTCTCATACATTTCCTCTCACTGTTTATGTTTTTGTTCCCTTTGGTTAGTAATAGTGGTAAATATTGTGGTTTAACAGTGGAACTAACTGGTAGGTCTTACTGGATCAAGCTGATTACATACATTTACCTATCGCCAAAGTCTCTTATTTCCAGCTCTCCGGATTTACACATCCTATTATATCCACATCGATGCCCCACCCTCAAGAGAAATCTATTGGAAAAATCCTGTAATTACTATTCACAGATGCAAGTTACAATGGTGACCTCCATTGGAACATAGTTGGGCATTTGCTATCAGAGGATGGAGAATATCTTACTTTGGCTACAATGTTGTGATTGACCGCATCAATTTTGAATGGACTGTGTCCAGCAGCAAGGAGGGGGTTGGTTATCCCATGGTACATCAATGGGTTGGCACGGGAACAAGTGGACATAAGCAAATTTTCTTTCAAAGCTGTTATTTGCAGGTTTTAGATCCAGTTAAATCCAGTTAAATCCAGTTAAATTAGGCCAGTTAAATCACTTTCGGCCAACTATCATTTCCGAGCTTCGAAAACGACGTTCGTTACTCGCTGCTTGCAAGATCTGCCTCCAATAAACATCAATGATGTTCAACAACTTTTTCAGCCAAACTCAAAGGCCTCATCAAGCAAACACCAAAAGTTTGAAGTAACATCCCATGCATATATCGAGTTCACTGATTCCACTTGTTTCCAGTCTCAATAAACCCACTTTTTGTTGGTTTTGTCTACAGAGAAAAACACTTTCACTCATTCCAAATTTTTTCTAGGGTGAAAACATCCTATTATCCAAACATGACACATCCACACACACCCATACACATATACAACAGTAAATCAAGCATTCCAGAAAAGGTTTTGGTTTACATTGATGAGAGGCAACCACTCCCTCCATAGGCCTATATGTTTATACCTACCCCTATATAATACATAGGCCTATATGTTTATACCCCCCCCCCATATAATCCATAGGCCTATATGTTTATACCTCCCCCCTATATAACCCATAGGCCTATATGTTTATACCTCTCCCCCTATATAACCCATAGGCCTATGTTTATACCTCCTCCCCCTATATAATATATATCCTGTCATGACCAGGAATGTTTCAAAATTGTGAGCTGCAGGGCGGACATTTTGAAATGTACCTTTAGGAGTCTACTGGTGCAGTACCTTATTTAATAATTGACAATAATACCTCAGAAATAGTGTTTCCTCCAGGGTTACTTGCCGCCTGGTCCTGCTTCTACAGAATGTGATATAAGGTGACCTTTTCACTGAATCACTTTTTTGGCTGCAGACAGACGCACAGCCGGACGGACTTCCCTAATGGTTGACTGGCTGTCTGAGTGACTGACATAAATGCACCTGGCATAACTGAAAGCGGGGCTGAATGTTTGGGGGGGCCTGACCTCTCCACTTGTCTTTTGCTGGCCTGTGGCATCTTGTACTGCAAGATGAGCACTTCTCACTTCACCAGTGAAACTAAAGATGTGCTTGAAGCCCTCAGCCTCGTCCTCTGAGCTATTTTTACACCAGAACTGGGTACGTCTCGCCAAACCCATAGTCATACCATGCAGCCTAGTGTAGCTCTGTGTACAGCTACAGTATATGTGTATGCATGTGGTGGGGTGTGTGAGTCTCGAGTAAGCAAGAATGTGTTTGTGTGTGTGTTAGCAGAGCACAATATACAGTCCCAACATTGCAGTTGCAGAAGTAAAGGTATTCACTAAATAGTTACAATTTAAGTAAGGTATAATACATATAATTTACAATGAGTCATGATGTTATTTCCATCTACCACAAGCTTGACCGTTCGTTTACATGTCAAATATCCTTTATTGCACATTATTATCTGCAGTTGAATAAAGGTTTATGCTCTGACACATGTTCTAAGCAGAAAAGCGCCATTTTATCACATAAGAGACATTTATCTCCCATTGTGAACAGCCTCTCTGGTCTGTTAAATCGCACTGTACATGATGCTACAACTCTCCAGACTTCACTTCACATCCCGCACGCCCCGTCTTCATAAAGCAATGACATTGCTTCTCTTTCCTTACTTTTCGTACCATTTTTTCTCTCTCGTATCCCTTCATCTCTCACCATCTCTCTGCTCTCTGTCTCTCTTCTGTCTATCCTCTGCTTTAGTGAAGTACATCAAGGAGATGTCGGCCTTCTTTAAGAATTCGGGGTCCTCCGGGGCATCTCTACCGTGGGACTCGCCCCCCTCCACCCCGCAGAGGGGCCCCGATGCCCCTCTGGCCGAGGTAAAAGAGCCCCGTAGCATTCCACTCAGGATGTGCCAGGTGTCACGGAAACAGTGCCCCCCAGACACAGAACACAGGTACTGCATGCCGCAGGCTTATTACTTCCAATTTGAGTGTTGTATCAGAGATTTCCTTCACAAGGCTGAGAGGCAGTGCGTCTAAATGTGAAATACAGCGTAGAACATCAAAAAGAGTAATATTCCTTCCCTATTTCCCCTGCATATTACTGCTCGTAATATGCATAATAATATCTCTCTACCTCTCTGAAAGCAGTTCATACTTCCCACAGTGGTTACACTGTTCCATTTTCCTCTCTATTCACCGTTTCTCTCTCCCCCACACTTTAATGACTCTTGTGCCCTCACAGGTATTTTGAGGTGATCTCGTCCAACAGAAAGAACTCTGTGTTCTTGCGGGCAAAGGACTCAGCCATGGCCCAGTCCTGGTACAATGCCATCCTGGCCGGCACTGTCAACCTGGTTCCCACAGTGAAAGAGGAGATGAAGGCCATGCAGCATGGCATGGATGTTAAACATGTGGGCTGGATTACAGAGCAGGTGAGCTCAGTTTCCTGCGCTCCGCATGTGAGTACACACACTCCATTAATAGGATAGGTAGGAATACAAATAGACAAACAGCAGATTAGGACTTTGTGGCGGCATATAGAACAAAACGGGTTAGTGTTACATACAAAACCAGAACCGCTGTGTGATGTTTGAAACACAACTGTGGGCATCGTATGAGAACAGCAGGGGGCACAGTGGAGTTGAATGCAATCCGCTCAGCACCGAGGATTGGGAGGGATATGTAGTTTCAAACCAAAGCAACATTTCTGTCACGTGCGTTCACAACCCAACGGGTAATTACAAACACACACTGATATGTTTCCCTTTAAAACGACACATGCTATATGCTAGGTGATAATATGCACGTTCAAACAAAACAACACTCAGACGCGCTACAGTTATATAAGCAGTTATTTAAACTGCAGTATAGACCTGACTGTAGTACTGTAAAGTGTCCTTTAGCAAGTATTTCCTCTGTCTGACCATGTAGTCCTGCTGTGGGGAGAACATTTCCTATATCACAATAATGAAGTATGAATTTGAATAAACTATTGAGATTTGTGTATACTGGTTGATGCAATGTTGTGAACCCTTTCGAATTACTTGGCCTTCAGAAATATTAATTATTTTTCATTTTGGTCTGATATTCATCAAGCTCAATCAGACACCCACATTCTCCTAAACTACACAATAACGTAAATCTTACTTTTTCAGGTATTTCTTTGACACATTTCTGAAACATTCAGGCTGGAACAAAGTTTGTGAACTTTCTATTTTAATAACTGACAGCCTTCTTTCTCATTTACTAACCTCTGACAAGGCTACAAACACATTTCTAAAGACCTTGCCTGATAGTCATCAATCTTCATCAAATTGTCTAGATATGGAGACATTTGGCTGTATAGTATTGCTACACCCCATATAAGAGTGTGTGCCTTGGCACAGAGTGCAAGATATGGAGACATTTGGTTGTACAGTATTGCTACACCCCATATAAGTGTGTGTGCCTTGGCACAG
>JAODUH010000020.1:1576285-1586288 GCA_027564835.1 Typhlichthys subterraneus | reverse complement strand
GAGAGAGAGAGAGAGAGAGAGAGAGAGAGAGAGAGAGAGAGAGAGAGAGAGAGAGAGAGAGGTGAGAAATGGTTGCTGGAATAAAGCCCCATCTCAATTTGAATAGCTTATTAATAGAGATGGTCCCAGGCAAACAGATGGCAGCTGCCAAATACAAACAGAAATCACAGCAAAAAAAAAAAAAAAAACTAATTCAATTAAGTGGGAAGCATTCTTCACCACTTATTGAGCAGTATCCATTTATTTGAAAATCTAATAAAAAATTATAAAATTGCTTTTCCAGAATGTTGTCCAGTGTTTATTATCCTACTGTAGGATGACAAGCAGGGATACAGAGGAGAGCTCTCTGCTCATGTGAACATGCGGAGAAGATTTTACTCATTACTGGTTCATTAGTTGAATGAAGCTGAGGACAAAGAGCATCTTCATAGCTGGTATCATTGTAGGATCCACTGCATGTGTGCACTGTAGTTGAAATATTCTAATCAATCCTTCATTGTAATTAATGTATTTATTTATTGCATAAATTGTTACTTTCAGCATATCATGAGACATGTATCGTGACAGTGGGCAATACTAAAATAAAAGAAAGCATAAACGCTGTGTGCTCCAATGAACTTGCAGGTGAAGGATAAATAGAAATGTACTGTACATTTGTCACAGCTGTGGCCAAATTAGTTTAGAATATGGAAAAATATAAACTTTACATAACATAATTAGGTTTTACTTTAAAATGTTTATTTCATTACATTTATTAATACATGATTTGATACATGTCTGACAGGTCAAAGTGTATGTTTTTTAAATTAATAATGTATTTTATTTGTTTAATCAACGTTTTAATGAATGTCTTACTTAATTTTGCTGGATTATTCTAAAGATTCCATACATTTCAGAAACCCTCTTCTCTAGCTACATTATATTATTTTTATAAAAGCTATATGATTCATATAAGCTTTTCTGTGGATATTCTATCTCTTTTTTTTTTTAAACATAAGTTTAACAACTACGGTACTGGAATGCAGTCTTGCAGTTTTTATCAGCATCAATGTGGAAATGCAACTCTTTGCAGCTTCAATGTCTTTAATGACCTCAGCCTTTTTGATTTTCAAGATTGAGTGGAACCCATATACATTTTCCTTCTACTTAAGTCAAAAGCCCAAATGCTAACAATAACCCTGATATCAGGGACATTGATTTAAAATACGTGGGAAGAACGTCACTGTGGGTGAGCGACAGGCAGAGAGAAACCCTGATATAAGAGCAGGAAATGCCTGTATGTGATTTTAATGAATGTTGATGCACCCATGCAAATGAAGGTCCCCGTGGGAAGGAAAATTAAGTTAGTCTCACAGGTGCAAACAGAGAGTAAGAGGGGATGGAGAAATATTGAATATAAAATGTATAAACTTAAACATTGTAAAATGCATAGAATATCTGTTAGCTTCTCGTTATGTGTGTGCTGACAACATAATCCGGTGTTTCTGCACAGCCCTGGCTTTGTAAATGGGAACACAAACAAGTGGTGCAGACTGGACCACGCAACCTTGGCAAAGCGTTTCCAATGAGCGAGGAGGAGGTTCTGAAGGCACACTAAGCTAAAGCTGAGCCTAGGTGTGGTGCCATGTTGTTTTCCGCCGGTGGTGTCGTTTTTCCACCCCGCCTCGCATTCGTGAAGCGATTTTACGCAGAGTGCAATGGAAACACAGTAGAAGCAGGTAAAACACTTCAAATTAGTCATTTAAAAGAAAACCGCTTCCATGTTTCTTAGCCCCACCCCCATGCCAACCATTTCCTCAATCAGATTCAGACAGTTGCATCCCATTCATATAACATTGTTGCACACCTGAATTGTTGTCATAATATGTAATTATTTCTGATTTTGTCATTACTGTCCTACAGTACAACATGCACAATATGTTAATACAGCATGATCAATGCAATGCAACGGTTTTCATGCCCAACCTACATAGAGAGTGCTGGTGGGCGGGGAAGATAAAATCAGTCGGATAAAAGCATAATGCAGAAACCGTCCCAAAAAACGCAACAGGCTTGAGAGAGCACCCTATGGCATTGAAGTTGTTTTAGGTGGTGCTGCTCCAACACACCTGATTCAAATGGATGGGTCGTTATAACGAGCTATTCATTTCAATCAGGTGTGTTGGAGCACGGCTACATCTAAGACATGCAGGGCAGCGGCCCTCTAGGACCAGGATTGAGGAACCCTGGTGTAAACCATATTCAAACAATAAGATGACTAACAAAATGTATATTTGAGACCTATTGAACCAACAGAAGTATACAAAATATAAATATTTGTAATATATTGCTATGGCTAATATATATATTGCTATGGTCCTGAGCCTTACCCGATATTAATCTGTGAAATTGCAAAACCAAGAGTTGTGCATATACAATAATGATTTATTCTGTTTGGATACCAGGCAGTGCATTCTTTTACCAATCTCATTGGAACTGTGTTACAGGGCATAGCAATAACAAGAAATACCATAACTTTGACAGAGCAAAATGCCATACTTCAAGAGTCACTGTAACACAATACAGAACAAGCCTTTAATCCCAAACATCTGGAGAAGGATTTTGTTACACTAACAACCATTTCTCTCTAACACTTTCTCAGCATGGATTTGTTTGGGAGATCTAAAGTTCGGCATGTGGGATTGCTATCGCTCAAATAAAACAGGCCACAATGTTTTCTAAACACTGTGGATAAATGCATACAGACAATCTCATTTTGTCTCATTTAAGGAGATGCATGGATAGTGACATGTTGTATGAAATGTCCCACCCCCACCAAACACACACACGCATGCGCGCGCACACGCGCGCGCACACGCACATTACACAAAGTAGACTGTGATAAGAAAATAATTATGTGTGGTTCTTATTCTGACTCATCTCTTCTGCAGTGAAGACATATGTAATGCCATTTATATGATTTTGTTACTCTAAAGTATGCGAGCACCGTGGTTTCTCAACAGGGATGTGGGCTCCTGCTTTATGCAGCCCACAGACAAGTGAAATTAGTTAATAATGAGTAAGATAGAGATAGAGAGAGAGAGAGAGAGAGAGAGAGAGAGAGAGAGAGAGAGAGAGAGAGAGAGAGAGAGACACTTAACTTCTTGTCAGACAATCCTCTTCCGGCCACCATTTGCTTAGTGTTCAGTCAACCACCATTTCCACCTAGCTATAGGAGAATGCAAAGAATGAAAGTGCTATATCAGCTTTTCACCTTCTTTTATTTTATTTTATTTTTTGGGTTCTATTTTTTTTCCAGAAAGTTTAAGTTAGACCAGATTTATTTTTTTGATAAGTTGACATTGCATAGTCATACTATTTGACAGGATGCCTCTCTATTTTTCCAATTGTGCTTATTGTTGTTCATATGTTAATATTATCTTGGTCAGTGTCGCTTTTTTGTGATACATTAGGTATAGCAAGTGTTTGAAAGAAATTGAATGACAATGAAAACTTTGGCATTGTTACCCACCTACACATACTGTAGAGATGTGTAAAGTTATGTTATTGTGATTCACTATACTGGAGGTTTGCATGTTTAAAACTATATGCACAATTATGATAATTAATAGAATATTGCATGAAATCCAACAGACAGTTACAGTGGACTACAAAATATCTTTACATCGAGAACATTCTGCTGCTAAAGTCTAGAGTAGGTTAAATGTATTTATATAGCCCAGTACAGTACAGGGCAAGACATGTTAAAATTCTAAAAAATATATATATTATTCAATACTTGACTTAACTTCATTGTTCATCTTATTTTACATTTTGTGTGTTTGTTTGCAGCAGGATGTGTAATTTTAATCATTAAAAACAAATACAGATATTAACAGTCAGCCATGTAAAATGTGATGCTAAAGTTGATATTGAGAAATTTTGTTACCCAGTCATATGGAAAGACATTGTGTCAGCTGATGTTTCACTATGTATCTAAGGGGAATTTTTAGTGTAAAAAATAACGTGCCTGGTTCTTCAAAAGGCATTCTCATTTAAATACATCTATGCAATATATGAATAAACAAAAGATTGTTAGATAATGGCATGGTGTTTGTCTGCATTGTTATTGCTGACGTTGCATATTAAGTGCCTTTTTGGTCTATGCGAAATAACTACAGGTGTGAAACCACATGCATGCTTTGTGCATAGAAAAGGCAGGGCATGAGTTTAAATTGTTTTATAAGGAGAGTGAAATGCACTTGATCTAAAAGTTTTGACTTGACGTGAAGAACTGAATAAATGTGTCTGAAAGTGTTAATAAATCATTTATATTTTTTTCAAAAAGAGCTAGCCGTGTTCACCAATTCTGAAAATAGGAATAAGAAGACAATTTAGAAATGGACATGATTTTATACTGTATAATCAGCATAAAATAACCTTAACTGATTGAGAACATGAAGAGAAACTCATTTCTTGTTAAAGCCGCCTACATTTCCTGCTATTTCTCAACCACAGAACCAAAGTTGCAACTGAAAACGTTTGCTGTACTGTGGCCGGCATGTTAAAAGGTTTAGTGTGTCTGTTGTTCAGCACTACATGAGTCTTTAGTCCAACGATAAGATTGACCTTATGCTTTGCACAATTTTCCACTCAAGACCTACAGACAACCACAGCTAGCAGCTGACTGATGTGGTTGGTGCAACTATATTGAAAACGATATGATGCTACTACCACTATATGAAGGTGCACATTTGTTAATCAGAAACAGCATTTTCTGTATACGTCTATCATCATCATTATTACTTTTAGTAATTCCTTAAATAATAATAATAATAATAATAATAATAATAATAATAATAAAAGCTATATTGTGTGTGTGAATGCGTGTGTCATCAATTGTAAGATAATATACGTCAAATAATCTACTCGCCGTATTCTAGCTTTCTACACGCTGAAAAAAATGATCTGTTGTTTCTACACAGCCCTTTTATGGGAACACAAAAAGTGGTGCAAACCACACAACACAAAAATATCCTAGTCCTGCTAATGATTTTCCAATGTGTGAGGCGGAGCTTCTGAAGGAGCGCCCTATGAAATTGAAGGGAGAAGTGTTGTTTTTCAATATGCTTTCTCTAGAATTACTGACTATAGCGTTATTTGTGTCTTTTCTTGTGTGTGTGTGTGTGTGTATTCCTTCAAAACAATGCTTTAGTGTGAAAGAAAATGTTTTTTCTCAACATCGTGTTTTTCCCTTGTCAAACGTGTTGCTACCTACAGTACTCAGTAGGTAAAGAGTTCTGCAAACCTACAGAAAACCAGTAGGTCATATTCTCCACTATTCAATGATGTCCTCCGCCATAAATTAGGTAGGTTTTCTTTTCACTCCTGGCTCACGACTTTGACTTTGAGGCGAAGGTTGGACTTAAGGGCGCATACACACACGTGTGTCAAAATTTATGCTCTTTGCACAGTATTTGCTATTAGGTTTATTACAGAGTATAGCTGCCATTGTTATGGATGCAGTAGTAGGGGGGAATCTATTGTGTGTTCAAGATGGACTGTTGTTACCGGATAGAAAGGCGATTTCAACTGTGGACAGAAACACACACACACACACACACACAGCAAATGGTCTAAAAAAGTACACATAATATATACAGGTCAGATCTATGTTTTTGTACCTCAAACCTCTTTTATCTGGCATTTCATTAAGAATGTATGACTGTGATTTTCATATAATGTGTGTCATATCACGAAGTGGCAGGTTTTCCAATTGTTCAATAATGATCTATTTGCCAATTCAACACTGTGGAAGAAGAGATGGCAGGCAGACATAAAATGAATAAAACATTGAAGGGAATGGAATGGTCGTGACAGTTCCATCTCACTGTCTTGTTTTCTCTCTCTCTCTCTCTCTCTCTCTCTCTCTCTCTCTCTCTCTCACTCAATCAGAAAGTAGCTAAGAAGACTTTTGTGCAATTGGGGTAAAATCAGTATTTGGATGGATGCCTGAATCATGCAGTTCTCTGTTCTCTTTATCTCACACTAGACGCCTACGATGCACCACTTTCACAAGCAAAGCAAACGTCTTCTTGCATCTGTTCTCTTGTTTGTTAAGCTAGTTTACTGGCAGCGTCCATGTTGGCTGATACAATCTAGATCCATGGCTAATTAGCTAATGCCATTGGAGTACCGTGGGCTAAATATAAATATAGATACATATGTAACCTTTTGACTGGAAAATACACTGTAAGGTAGAGCATGTTGGAAGTGTTAATACATCTTTTAAACAGTTACAGTATGTGTTTGAAAAGGTGTGATTCCTTATACCGTTGAAGTGAAATTAGGAGGCGTAAGCCACTTTGAACACTTTTGAACTTTTTATTATTATTCTTCTTATTATTATTATGCAGATTTGAAATAAAAGAAGCATTGTGACAAAAACGGATGTCGCTGGCAAAGATAGGAAAAGCACCAGCGACCCAAATGTAGAAAATAAAGCAATTGTTGCCATTGTGGTCATCATTATAATCAAACCAAATTAAAAACAATACAATTAGAATAAAAATGCACCTCCAAAATAAAAAGCAAACATGATCTTATTTCTTTTATAAATAAGGAAACCTGTCAAATGACTTATGGGCAGCTAGCAAAAAAAGAAATAACAATTAAAAATATTTACTGGCTTTACAAATAAAATAACTGCAAGTTGGCAGGTTTATAAACAACTTTAAAATATTATTCCCGTTACAACTAAAACTGAAATTATGCTACAGTATGGGATAAAACAGATAGCTTTGTCAGCAAAATGCAATTATATTATTCACAACAAAAAAAAGAAAAAAAAGAAAAGAAAAAAAGAGATTAACACAACCAAACACCTAAACTCTACTATGAATTTAAATTCACTGTAATATGTACTCATGGCTGCATTCACATAGTTCATTATTCTACCTCTGCATGTTGAAGAGGCAAAGACATTTTTTGACCAGACAAAATAATAAAAGAAGGGGGAATTTTTGAGGCAATACTTTTTTTCTCCACTCAACACTCATTTTATGTCCAGCCTTTTCATATTGTCTATACCTGTCTCCCTTTCCTCTCTTATCTCTCACCTGGTTCATTCCATTTAATGATCTGCAGGACACACGTTCTATATTCAGTTTTAGATTGAACTTTATTGGGAAAAAACACACCAGTGAGCACAGATTTAATGCGAGATTGAGTGTGTGAAATGCTCCTGACATCCAGCTGCACAAGGCTGTTAAAATTCACAAGACTCAACAGTCAAAACACTGACACGCCTGCACGCACGTACTCGTGCATGCGCAAACACACGCACACACGCACACACACACACACACACACGGGCAATCGCACACTCAGATATACATTGTGGTCGCTGTAATACTAACAAGTTCTCGACTTCAGATGTGTGCACAAATCTGCGCATGGGCACGCGCGCGCGCACACACCCACCCACACGCACGCACACATACTCACTCACACATAATATATTTTGAGATACAAATTGATGACTTACGTGTAATAAAGAAGAAACAAATCTTGACTTCCAATTCCCAATTTGATCCCATAAAAGTGATATTTACAATCACACTGTGACAGCTCAGCAGACCTCACGGTCGTAATATTACAAAAGATTCTTTTGTTTTGTTATGTTTTGCCTCCTCTCCCCACCCTAGGCCCCTTTAGCAATGCTACTGTAACACCAAGGCCTGCTCTCACCCTACTAAAAGTTAACATCTCACTCAAAGTACAGGACCCACCGCTTATTACAGGGAGGGGGGTGAAGCATTGTAGCCAGCCAGAAATAAATAGAACAGCAACGACGTTGACAACAACAACAGCAACAACAACAACAAAACAAAAAAAAGGAAGGATGGGGGGGAAAGGACGAGAAAAAAAGAAAATAAAAAAATAAGAAACACACACACACACACACACATACACACACACAAAAGGAAATTAAAAATCATTAAAGAGAGAGCATTTTCTTTTTTTACTCTTCTCATTCTAATTAAAGCTGGATGGAGTCCCTGAGGGGACTAACATGCGGGCAGAAGCCCAGCCCACACTGTTAGGGGTGTACAGAGACACAGGGAGGGGAGGGGGGAGATAAGGGGGAGGGGGGGTGAGGGCTTTATAAGTGCTTGGCAAATGAAGATAGTGACGACAGCTGCTAGAATGGTAAGGACACAACAGTAGTCATCTGGTCAAACTGGTCACACATTTTAAACCGAGAGGAAACATGATAATAATAATAACAATAATGACATTGACAATAAAAAGATGTGGTAGTTTGAGTGTGGATGTACACGTGTGTGTGTGTGTGTATGTATGCGTGTGGATGTGTGTGTGAGAGCTGCAGGTGAGGCAGGCAGCTGAATGTGGACTCCCCAGTGTGGTTTTGTTTGTTGACAGCTGAGCTCAGGTGAGGTAGAGTGGCTTGTCCCTGGCTACCATGCTGCCACTGGAAAACACACACACGCACAGGTTAGAGCATTAATAACATTACATATTGTACGTGCATACTGTAGAAGCTAATATTACTGTAAGACTAAATGTAGGACAACATTAAAGGGTGTGCGTATTGCTATGCTAAAACTCACTGCTTCCACTGTATGCCTGTTTGCTGATGTGTTAACAAACTAGTTTCAGTTTGGCTAGGCTGGTTTCAACCAACAAATTTATGTCGTTTTAGATTTAATTTCCGAGGTAGTTATGCTTCTGGGGTGATTATTATGCTTATTCAGGGTTTCTGGGGTCCCTACAACGTCATCGTTGGTCTACACTGGTAGTAAATGGTGTGAGCAATGAAATGATAATTATATGTGCCTAAATAAGACTGGAAATTATGTATAATTATCTGCTACTGCTGCACACTAGGTCTGTCAAATAATGAAGCACAATAACAGTGAAAACTTTTGTTAGAAACATCTGTTTGCTCGTTTGAGAAAAACACGACAAGCTCTATTGTTGCACAATTACCTACACAGCTGTCCTTTCATGTTTCTCTAAAAGGAAGATGTTATTTTTCTACGCTTCTGTCAAAAGCATGTAGAAGAATACTAGCATGGCTGTATATGAAGTACCAATAACATTACCAGCCTAGATGTTGATTATCTGTCAGACAAATTTGTGTCTTGTATTTTTAATGACCAATATAGCCTTCCAGACCATACTGACTCCACATCAGCTAAATATATTGCAAGTCCCTGGTTAAATGTGTCTGCTGAATAACTAAATTGTACTTGCATAATCATTTACAGTTTCTACTAACCTGCAGTGGTTGCCACACTCCCTGTTGCAGTATTCACTATCCCAGTCATGGCTTGGAGCACCTCCCGCGCCCGGGCCAGAACCAGGAGCTCCTGGAGACTGGGAACCCCCAACACTCTTCTGATACTCCGACTGGAGGTGTGAGAAGCTCTGCAGAGAGGGAAGGAGAATGTGTGTTCAGGATATACAGTAGATATACAGTAGATATACAGCAGATATACAGCAGATATACAGTAGATATACAGTATATAGAGACACAGAGAGCAACTGTTATTGAGCCATCCACCTTGAAAAAAGATGTTCACATGCTATGAACTATTCGCTGTTCAAAAGATAACAATAACTATAAAATATAACCTAAAGAACAATGCATACTCTTGAAAAAGTAACACATTTTAAGATAACAATTCAGACCCAACAAAATAAGAAATGCAACAGTGGCCATATAATACAGTATATTATATTAGCTTAGGCCACCATGACACTATATTATATGTTATATTAGCTATATACCCACCATGACACTATATTATATGTTATATTAGCTATAGGCCACCATGACACTCTATTATATGCTATATTAGCTATATACCCACCATGACACTATATTATATGTTATATTAGCTATATACCCACCATGACATTATATTATATGTTATATTAGCTATATACCCACCATGACACTATATTATATGTTATATTAGCTATAGGCCACCATGAC
>JAODUH010000020.1:1547266-1559181 GCA_027564835.1 Typhlichthys subterraneus | reverse complement strand
GTCCCTTGCTGAAGCTGCTGCCCCCGCGACCCGACTCCGGATAAGCGGGAGAAGATGGATGGATGGATGGATGGATGCTAAACTATAAACGTCTTGCAAAAACAAAACACGCAGGTCAGCTGCATTGGGTTATCCCTATTAAATGTTAATAAGCAATATTATACGGGTGCTCTAATACCTTGCTTTACTGTCAAGTAATTAATTTGGCAGAAAAACAACATGCAGCTCACAACATGCAGCTCACAAAAACGAACAACATCAGGAAGTAATTAAAACAGGAAATGTATTCCAGTAAAGCCTGCTAAATTATTTCACTATCCACTGTCTCCATTAGCCAGATAAGAATCCATGGCAACACATCTGATACTTTCATGGATTTAGGATTGACCTTTTGGCTTTCCCTCAAATAAACAAAATTAAACACAACGAAAAGCTACACCAATGCCACAGCCGGGCAAAACCAAATTACAGTTCGAGGCTTCTGGAACGTTGTGGATGATGTTCCCGGCTATGGCTGATTACTGACACGAGTATTAGCACCCCGGACACTTTACACTGGAAGATATGTAGCGGCAACACAAGCCAATGGTTGACTTGCAGATAGAAATGTCGCGATGTTCCTATCAGCGCACAAGCCGCCATGCTCCTCATTATGGCTAATGTCAGAGCCTCCTTTGCTTTTATTCCCCCTCTATAGCTTCCTCTCAACATCACTTCTTTTACCCTGGGTTTCTCTCTCCTCACTCTTTTGCAATCTCTCTTTCTGTCCCAACCCCCCGCCCCCCGTCCCCCCCGAACCCCCTCCTGTTTTCTCTTAGCCCGGGTGTGTCTCTGAGCCCACCTCACAAAAGCGTAGCGTCAGAAAATCAGAGACTTGTCTGACATGACATGTAGGAGATGGTTGTGAGGTGCGGTAAGGGACACACGTACACACACACACATCACACACGCACACACACTCCTGACAGAAGAAGGCACGACTTCTCTGCTCTCACTAATGAGACTGCTGACTGCCGTGTCAAACATAATGCCTGTGTGTGTGTCTGTGTGTGTGTGTGTGTGTGTGTTTGCATGTGTGCGAGTGAGCTCTGCGCTTGCACCATAAAAAATGAGCATAGACGCACAAATAATGAATGCACAAGCAATAGAGAATATAAAAAAAAACCTGTCTAGGTTTGTGGATGTAAGCACACGCACGCACGCACAAACACACACACACAGGTCATGCCAACAACACATGCTATCCAGTAGGCGATTTCCATGTGTGTGCACTTTTATTTATTATACATTTGGCTCAAACCTCAAACGTTTCTGACAGGAGCCGTCATCACCGTGGTTGTGAATAATGAACAACAAACAACAATTGACCTATATTATGATGTGCTGGTTTTTATATCGCCCGATAGACAGTGTCGCATTTCACCGCTGACCACTTTACTGCACGCTGTAGCTCACACTATACAATAAACCAGAAACCAGAAAGAAAGCTTTATTTTATTGATGTTATTGTTATTTAAAAATCACAACTGTAAAGTTATCTGAAGTTATCTTAAAGCATACCGTATATATTATACCCATATTGGAAAAACAATAGACTGTATCAGGATAACGTGTGATGTCAAACAATTATTTCTAAAGTGGCTTTAGGACCATTGTGTAATTGAACCACATTTGTTGTTAACGCTCCTGCAGTTATGTGACTGGGTCATGTGATCTAACCTGACAGGTCAAGCGAGTTATGTGATTAGTTTATACATACCCTTTATAAAACATTAATATCATCTTACTGCAGCAATATGCATCAAACGTAAGAGCTTCACACTTATTAGCATTTGCATACAAACAATAATTTGAAGCCGACCCAGGCCATTAATGCTGCTTTCTGCTTCTACTTAGGACAAACCCAATTTTGTGTGCTTTATTGTACAGTAGGTATTGAACTGGAAGAAAGTTGGACAACAGTGGGGAAGATCTTCTGTGAGATCGTATGGAATGTTCTCCATCAACACCAGGACAGAATATTCCATGTGGTGAGAGCTGAATGAGCTGATGTATTGTTGCGATAGGGCACAATGTAATATGAACATGATTTCATGGCATGATAAATCAGAGCAGGGACCCATGCCTAAGTATAATATGAAATCCTTTATCTGTGTTGCTACTTCATAACATTTTCTATCTGCAGCAGCAGAATCCTGATTTGTTTCTTTAGCCTCAGTTCTTCTCTTGAATGCCAATGTTAACACATATACATGTATACATGCATACATACTGCATAGTACCATATATCTAAGTATCAGTAAAGAGAGTGAAGCACATAGTACACTTTTACATACCCATAACAAAACTGTACATTTAAACTCTGACTCTGAAAATATGACTCAAATGTCTCATAGAACTGGTACAGTATAGTTATATATATAAGCACCATTCAATAACACTTCTAAAGGGTCTCTGATTAAATATGGAAATTAAGTCGGCACCTTCCTATTAGCTTAATCCTATAGGTTAATTGGCTTTATCACTGAATGGTCTGGCATTGCAGTCAGCACAGTAAATTCCAAAATAATAATGAAATTGTAAAATAACTTTTAGTCTTTTTAAGTTATTTCTTAATATACCACTACAGTTTCATATCACATTGCCAGAGAAATAAGGTACTTTCTCCCAGGAGATGAGAAAAGAATTGAATTTTTCCTTATCGGTCATCTATTTTTCCACAGAATGCTATTACTTGCTGCCTGCCGTTGCTAAGCAACAGGAAATATTAATAGGACCTTTTATTAGCTAGGCTTTACCAGTGGAGTACTAAAATGAGGAAGTGGAAAACATGAATGTGTTACATAAATCTCTAAACCTTTCAGGATTTGCACAACTCTCTGTTTGTCCAGTGATTTATGGTTGTGATGGTTCATTTATGGGAAAGGGTGGGGGTGTAAAATGCCAGAATGGAACATTAGCCAAAGAAGCTATTATAAAATAAATAATCACAAAAAGGGTGACAAAAGACTGTTTAAAAATGGTGTTCCACTTTTCCTTGAGATTTCAAGAAGCTATCAAACATGGCGAGCGTTTTTGTGATGCTAGAAGCATTGATCATCCCAAAGCATCTGTGCCTGAAACATCATTGGAATAACTAATAGAAGTTCCATTCTATCACTGGGCTTGTTGAACTGTGGTGAAAAAGGAACAGAAATTCTATCATTTCCCACAGACACTGTAATCCTTTTAACCAATGACAAAAAATAGAGGTCTTCCAAAGGAGAATTTTTTTCTAACACATTTGTATAAGTATATAGCATAACACAAAGCTGCATGAGAGCAGCAAGTCTATACTGTGAATTTACTAACACAGAGGTTATGATGATGGGCAATGTACTGTAACAGATAGCCATACCAATATAATACTTTACTAATACAATTCTGAAATCTTATACACTCCATGAAACAATTGTATTATTACAATTGTTTACAATTGTTTACAAATATCCAATAGTGGTTGAAATCCTAAATAACTAAAATATGTTTTAACTATTTTAAGAAGAAAAACAATAGCTCTCACAATTATCCTCACAAAAAAATGTGAGACCAAATTTAGTCCACATCTTCGTTCTATTCTATATCTATCTTTGTTTTAAGATTTAAGCCTCAGGGGGAAAAACTGCATTCAAAATCGTATAACAAATGAGTTGTATAGGATTAGCATATGAATATGAATAAATAAATGCCACCGTGACATTATAACCCCAATTTGAAAAAAAATGACCTCCATTCGGGTGATTTAACATTTTGTGTTCTGTATTATTAGTATTGCAACATGTTAATTCCACTTTAATACCTTCTATTTTGATGTGACTACTGCATGGTTGCTATTGTAAATGCTAGCAGCTAATCCCAACACTGTATGAGTTACATTCATTTGACTAATTATACATTCATCAGTCTTATGCATAGTCAAAGCATTACAATAGATATACTTTATTGATAGCTGGTTGAGTTCTATTGAGGAGCATGGCCAAAATATTGAATGAATGTATAATTACATTTAAAGTACAGTAGTTATACAGTCATAGTAGTTATATCGTAGTTATATAGTCATATATACCTCATACATTGTAACAGACATGATGTTCCCATTCTTGAATGTAATCAACCCTACACGTTTAAAGTCGTCATATTTTTATTGTTGCTTCAGGCCAACTCACGTGTAAACACAACAGGCAGGCATGTGTTCACTAACTCTCCTCCATGCAGTTGCAGAGATGCACATCTTTCTAAGCTTTATTGATAAGATCAAGGCAACCTGAGCATGGCTATTAAATGTCTAATGTGTGTTGGAACTTGTAAGATGCTATGACAGTGGGCGCATTAACAGAAAGAGAGCGCGAGGGGAGGGGCTGCCAAGTGCATCAGAGCATCAGAGAAAGAGGCTCTCTGAAAGATATCAGGTTTGGCCAGGAGGGGCTTCAGACCGCAACACAGTAAGCATCAGCAAAAAACCCTTATGAATTGAAAATGGCCTCTCTACCAAATTAGGGGAGTACAGTCAATTATGTGCTTTGGGCTTTGAGAGTCAGCAGAGGAGAACAACCTGGAAAAAGCCATTTTGGATGAAAGAGAAGGTTGACTTGATTCACTTGATCATTTAGTTCATATTCACACGGGTAAACACCTCTTATCGACCTATAGGTATCACTTTGATATATTGTATCTTATCTTATCAGACAGACTATACATATACATATACATATACATATATATATATATATATATATATATATAAGAATAAAATATATAACCACACAGTACACAGCACACATATTGTGGAGCAGTTGCAAAGGGCTACTTTTCTTACAGGCTCTGATGTCTTTAATAAATGAAACCTAGCTTGTTAAATGCCATACATTCTTAATATCGGGAGTTAAGAAAATCTAAGATATTCTAGTTCTGAAAAAGGGTCACCCCATTTTCTTTTCATTTTAGTCTTCATCTACTCCAAATAACATCCTCTTACCTTGCCCCCTATAACTCTTTTCCTCTCTTGTCACCCCCCATCCACCCACCACACACACACACACACACACACACACACACACACACACAAACATCACCCCTCCTCTCTCCATCCAACCCTATTGCACTCTTTTCATTGCCCAGCTCACGTATTGAATCTGCCTGATGAAAACAGATCTCACTGCAGCGCCACAATAGAATGGCTGATGCAGGAAAGATGAACCCTAATGGCTTTTTTTCTCCCAATGTGCTCAAGATTGAATATAAGGCCTGACCTCCAGATGTAGTAGATCCATTTCAACAGTAGCGATATTGTTTAGTGAAGACCCACAAACACAGGGAAAACTGTTGTATGTGCAACATCAACAGCAACAACAGCATGTATGCACACCTTTGAGACACCAACGAATACCGTTTTAATAACAAGCCCTTTTATTTCGTTGGTGTAACCCAGTGTATTCATAATAAGGAGGACCCTTGTTTACACTGCAGGTCTTGCTTAATTACTCTGCTCAACAGAGTATGTCAAGGTGAGCAACCAATTTAATATAATACATTTGGTTCTTTGCACAAATGAACCTCTGCTACGCTTTGGTAGTTTAGACAGAAGCACCATTTGATTTGGCCCTATGTTGGCACTACTTTATATGCTGCATGTACAGAGGTTCACGCACAATTTCTACAAATGGCGTGTTCTTGGTTTAAAACTGGTTAGCAAAGACTGTGTGGAGAGGTTAATTGTAAAATGTATTGTTTTAGGTGTATTGTTAGTTTATTAATGTATTTGTATTTTCTGTGAGGGGGGAAAAGGTTTTAGTGACCATTAGTAGTAAGTATTTAAAATTAAATAAAAATGTAATCCATTACCATTAGCATTGTTACTGTAATATGCAATGCTATTCAACATGCAAATGGAAAACCTTATGTATTTTTAGCATATACGGTAACATACTGCTGCGTTTCACAGAAGCAGGTACGGTATATTGAATGGCAAAATAACAAATGGCCAATCAGCCATTGTCTTTCCAGTAAAGGTCATGATCAAATTGTGAAAGGAATATGAAGATAAATTACAAATTAATTCAAATCATATGGTTCAGTAACATCCCCCATCCTATATATATATATATATATATATTAAAATAAAATATGTTTATTTTTGTCTATTTTTATATGATGAGCTCTAACCTACAGTACATAAGAATAAAGATCAGATTTTACTATATTAGTTATCTTGTTTCAGTTCAAAACTATAACTAATATAATCTTATATTTAAAGTTTTTGTGATATGCAGCACAAAACAGAGAGCCCTGTCTTGTTACAGCCTATAACGTATGTTCTACCCATTAACTACATATCTCTTCTGTTTCTGTGTTATGATATAACACCTTAAAACACCCATCGTTATAGAAAACCAGACTTACTTCTACTCATAAAACGCAATTATGACTTGAAGATGCTAATTTGTGGAGCAGTTTGGTACAGAGCAGAGACAGTAATCAGAGTGCATTCATTCTGGGAGTCTTGACAGATTGACCGATGCAAGCTGTCTACATAGATATGAGGCTGAAGGATTAACCCACAATCCTTTTCTCAATGCATCAAAAGTGACATGGCAGGACCATTCAATCCCCCCCCCCCCCTTCCCCCACACACTTCAATTCCTGTTATTACTTTTTGTTATATGGGTGCATACTGTTCCTGATATGAAAGCTAATGCGAGCTAACGTTGGCATTTCCCATGTGGTTTATTCTTTGCAATATTCAAAAAGCCTTGAAATCATTGGAAAAGTAAAATACAAGTCCTACGCTGATGTAGGCCCATGGCCTCCATAGCCAAATGTTGTGCCTCTAAATAATGCCTCACTATTGCTTCTTAGCCTGTACACAATATATATTCAGTGAATATTGCATGTCTTCATGTGTGACTTGGCGGCTTCATTGCCCTCAATTTCTGCCATGTGAACTACGTTATATGATAAATCACAATGCGGTAGCCAATCAAACAGCTCCTAGGCTGCCGGCCTGTGTAGACGTGAAGCGCGATTAGAACACTAACCTCTGCAAAAGCATCTCGAGGTTGTTCGGCAACCTATTATATTCCCCCAAAATGTGGGCAGTTTTCTGTAACTTAATTTAACATTCACGATCATTTATCTAAATATGTACTACTGTATGTAAATTGACACTAATACATACTAATGAAGAGATCCAAACAAAAGTCCCCGTTTACCCTCAATCTGTACTCAAACACAAAATCACTAATGAATTTGATCAAACTTAGCTCAAACAGACTATACCAAACTGTCTGGATGGGGAGTATTAGTACATGACGGGCTAACTCACCGAGGGCATCTGGCCGGAGAGCAGGTGGCTGTCCTGTGCCAGCATGTTGGACATCATGAGCGCTGGCAGCTCGGGGTAAGAGTACGGATTGATGAGGCCGTTGTGGGGTAGCGAGTGGCAGAGGTAGCCCCCGGAGTCATGCTCCATCAGGTGGAGAAGCTGGGGCTCGGGGTGGTTGGGCGGAGTGATGGGGGGGATCTCATAGTCCTCGTCGCCTGCGCCATTCCCACTCCCGCTGCCTCCTCCACCACCGGGGGTCTGGCCTGTGTAGCTCTGGATGGGCAGAGATGGAGGAGGAGTGTTACTTGTTTAGTTTACACTACTTACACACTTTGTCTACATTGTCTCAAAGACTGAAATGTATGTTTGTATAGATAGATATAGATATATAGATATATAGATAGATAGATAGATAGATAGATAGATAGATAAGAGAGATAGATAGATAGATATATAGATAGATAAGAGAGATAGATAGATATATAGCTAGATAGACATTGTCTACTGTATCTATCTATCTAACTGCCAAACATATTTGACCCAAAGACTGAAATATACAGTACAGTATATAAATATATAAGCATGTCTAAACAGCCATAAACACTACTGAAATCATGTTACAATATATAAAATTAGATTAAACATATTTAAAAATAAAATCTTGATCTCAACACCGCAAATCAACTTAAGGAGTCTGAAGCAGACCGCCTGTTCCTGCTTATCCTGCTCGATAAATGTGAGGGAGAAAAGTAACAATTAAATATCCCCCATCTGCTCTGCAAATTGGACCCAGGGGTTTGAGTTTTCATGCGGAGGAGTCCAAAAAAATACATTTGGCAGTCATTTGGGAGAGGACACCTCATTTGAGGGTTGAACACTGCATTTTGCTAATTAGCATGTGAAATATTAGCAAAATTAAACTGGTATTAGACTGTTCCTGGATTCACTGCAGGTGTTAAAGGCTCATAGGTCACATTTTGTACCCTTTCCAAAACTGCACTGAAATTCAAGCAGAAAAAAGAAAAATCCATGAACCTCATCTGTAAAACACAAAAGTATAATAGAAAATAATTGTGACACCAAAACACGCATGGGTAACTTACCAACCAAATAAAATCTTAGTCTGACATGGTAAGTAATAGTTTAGTCCCATATAGAACAATGTTAGTAATAATTTAACATTGTAGGCATCCTTCATAACATTGTTTATATAAAAAAGGTCTGTGATTCTAGTTTTGCAAAGAGCAAAAAGCAGAGAAAACAGCAGAAATATTCAATGGGGAATGAAAAGCAATTTTGTATGAGACGAGCCAACTTGACTCCCATTGTAATGACTGAGTCAAATTAATCATCACAAATAATATTCCGGTGTCAGCCATTCAAGAGGTTTTTAATAGAATTTGTATGATTCATGTCTAGCGGTATACATCAAACAGTCAGTTCTGCAACATTTCAGAAATCAATTCAATATCATCTTTGTGTAGGCTGTCATCCTCGCTAGCAGAGTGGTCATTTATCTCTCAAACAGATACTTCTAGAAGAGAAAGGCCAAGAGGAGATGGGGGGAGGGAGAGGCGATACAGGGTTCAGTTTTTTCATTGTCTCTCTCCTAACCCCATTTTTTTTAGAGCAAATACTTCTGTGGTCATTCTAAGGGGAAACAAAATATATTCAATGTGATCTTCACCAGATTTATTGTAAAGTATATATAGTGGAAGTATTTATTACAGACAAACACAAAATTAGATAAAAGGCAATTTGTTTAACTACAGTGATACACAGTGACAGCAAAACACTTACAGGATGTTGGCAATTCGTAATTGAGAAGGAGGAATTATACAGAAACATTTAGCACATGCTGTCAACTGCTAGCTTGTTACCGTAAAAGAAAAAAGAAAAAGGATTTACTTTGTCCTGACATTGTCTGCAAACTACTGGTTATTCATTTTCCAAACTGAACTTTGAAGACAAATGTTTTTGTAAACCTTTGGGATAGTGTTATTGTTTGGTCTAATGGACAAGAAAACGAACATTTCCTGAGATTCAATTTTCCTCATAATTGTTGGAAGGAAACTAAATTGTCTGCTGTAAACATTGGAGGCATTGTGTGAAGTGAGTCGCTCTATGTCCTTTGGGAGTTTTCACATTGCCGTCATCTTTCAACGGAGCTACACTCCTCTCCTTTGGCCAACCGCACATTAGTTAAGCACCACTCTGCTTACTCATCATCTTTAGGGCATTTTCATCAACCTTTTGTTTTTCCTTGGTGAACATATGCATATTTACACAAACTAAATATTTTCCTATTCATTGCATTGAGTTTTATAAGGGACAAAGGCTGCCAATGCGTCGTGTTGGATTGCTGTGTAGACTTATGCGATGCCCTTGATGATAAAATGTAAATACCACGGACGTTCCCAGTTGAATTGTTTCAAGATAAATTATTCATGTGCTTCTATTCAGAACATGATTGCATGTACAGAACAATATGTACACTGGCTAATGTATACTCTGTCCTCCTTTAAAAGTAAAATCCAAAACAACAGCCAGGGGTTTGATGGATCTTGTAGGCCAACACTGGGCCGGACTTGAGTGCGATTAGCCCCCCTCCCCCTTCCCCCCGGATGGTCTGCGTTCACATTACATGTATGGCTGCGAACCCGGGTCCGTTCACGTCAACATCACACCGAACGTTCGTCTAATGTCACCAGGCAACAACCAGTTATATGGCAACAATACAACACGGAAAAGCGGAGGCAAAATCTAAATACAGAGTAACACATTTGCTTTAGTATTAACATTTTTGTTTATTTGAAGAACAGCTATATAATAGTGTAAGGTGTTGTTGCCATGCTACAACTGCATCCCACAGGATGGAATTGATGCAAGCTGCTTACATTTAGGAGGATCTTTGTGAAGACAGGCTGTAATGCAAAGTGAGTTTTTAGCTTTGCTTGCAGAGCACCCGCGTTGCCTAGTAGGCCGACGGTGCGCCAACAGTGCGATTACCTGCAATATAGTTTCTTCACAAAAAAATAATTTCGTAAATAAAAAAAAATTAACTACATAGCCAGCCGGTAGTCCTACAGTCATCTTTAGGGTAATACATTCTTCCCGGGGGCTAGACAATGTACATCACATTGTAGAAATTGATTTGCCGGGGAGTTTGTTTTAGGAAATAATTGTATTGTAAAAAGAAGACGTCCTTGGTTGACCACAGTGTAGGTGACCTTTCCCACGGTCATTTCATACAACCGCTCAAGAAACTGTTAAAACAAACTGTCAGTCATCACCAGCAGCAGTGTTTCCTTCCTGTTTTTAGCGCACCAGAGATCGTATAGCATTCACACCAGAGCGAACCGCACTGGAGTTGGGATGAACCGTACCCGAGACCTCTGCTTTCTGGAAGACCCGGGTCCGGTCCCGGATGCGCACCCGAGTTCGGAAGAGAGCATTCACACCAACAAACCGAACCGGACTAACAGTTCAAGTGAACTCAGGTGCACCCAATTCATCCTCTACACATTGCAATTGTTTTGAATTTGTGTTCAAATCTATACATTCTAGTTTCTTACAAAAACAAAATATTTCCATCTTGATCAATGGCAAACACTCCAGGGAATAGCATTTCCAATACATGCCATGTTCAACTGGTCCAGTAAGTGGAACACAATCTATAGTGTTTTAATTATGGGAAAGATCTCTAGACTGTAAGCGTAACATTCCGACACACCTTTCATTTAAGAGAAACAGATGAACAGACAGTTGGTCTGGGACTAAGAAAAATAACATTGATTGGAATGCTTTCCAGCTTGTCTGTTTTTTGGCATAGATTTATGTCTGGCTCTCTGCAGTGTTGCCTGCATTGTCAAGGCCTTCTGCAGATCATATTGATTGTGGCAAATAGCTAATTATCTGTAAATTTTGCTCACTATGAAATTCTAATTATGTCTCTACTAGTGTATATGGCGCAAAATACATTTCACATTAAATGTCACAAATGCACGTGGTATATAATGGCCAGAATTGCATCAAAAAGGATTTGGATCAATAATTGTTGTGTTACTACTACAGTATTCTACATACAATACACATTGTTCAACACATTTGTACATTTATGCTATTTTATAAGCATCTCAAGCTGTACATGTATGTAAGAGTAGTATATCAATCATGTACGCATCTGGACATAGGCCTCATTATGTTTTTCATATGCTATGGGTGTAACACACATTTCACAATTCAACATATGTGGGGAAATTTCGATAAGGAGCTCACAATTAAATTCTGTATACAGTATATATATACTGTATATAGAATATATATATACTGTATACAACCATAGAAACATTTTAGAGACCACTGCAGCATTTTCTCAGATTTTTACTATTTATACATTAAAACATTTTCTTTACATGTAATCTATACATTTTTTTACTAGATTTATTAAAATGCTCTATTTATGTCATATGTTTTACATTTACAGTACATGTATACTATTGCAGTGGTCTCTAAATTGTTTTCCGCGTCTGTGTGTATATATATATATATAAAT
>JAODUH010000020.1:1517585-1523475 GCA_027564835.1 Typhlichthys subterraneus | reverse complement strand
TTCGATAAATACTTAGATGTGTTTTTCTTTAATTTAAATGTTTGCAAGTTGATCAAATAAGTTATAAAATGCTTTTTATTAAACAAAACATGTTACACTGTAAAAACACATTTTGTCATTTAAAACAGCTTGTTCAGTGAGAGCCTTATCTATTAGGTGGGTGCATTTTTCAGACACAATCAAATCTTTTGTCACCATACTGTATCATGTTATTTAGACTGCTACAGTATTAGTCGAAACATTTTCAGCATGAACACATGCAAGGAAATGGTCGGGTTTGCAGGAGAGAGGTGAGTTTGTTGTCTCTCCCTCTCTCTCTGTTTGCTTTTCTTAGACGTGGAGGTCATTAATCATAGCGGTCAAATCTACAGCAAAACAATTGAACGAAGGAAAACACAGATGGGGGGGGGGGGGAGGAGGCTGAAGGTGAGAAAGGTGGAGAGCTACACTGTATGTGTGTGTGTGGGTCTGTTTGTGTGTCAATGGAGGGGGTGGAGGAGCAATAGTGAGTCAAAGAGACCCTGCACATTTGTGAAGGAGGCATGGCAAATGGTAAAGGCATGGCTGCACAGACCTCATTGGAGGGGAGGTGTTCATATAGTAGCTGGTGCATAATTTGCAGTGTAGCGAGCTAGAGTATACATTTAAATGTATGAGAGTCAGAGAGAGAGGTGGGGGGGGGGGAAGGGAAAGAGAGATGCTAAAAATAGCACAGTGTTTGCGAAAAGCCAAGCCAATGTCAGTTTGACGCAGGAAGTTCACCACAGACATTGAGGTTAACTGTTGACTGGAACATAGTACTGAGAAACGACTGCTTTTAAAACAGCTTCAGCAATGGGCTTACAATCCACACTGGGATCTCAAAATGGCCTATCACAAGACCAAACATCCCTTATGGAATCCTGTAAAGTCTCTATATTTTAATGCAGCCACCAGTATACGTTATGGCAGCTGCCTGCAATGACTGTGCTGTATTCTACTATTACTAGTCTTGAGAAAAATTTGCGAAATGAGCAGAGATCACGACTTGAGCAGGGGCCACAAATAAACAGGGTTATGAAGCATTCCAAAGCAGGGTACAAATGTCCTGTGTGCGTGTTCCTGGTGTGGTGTTATCCATCTCATCTACAATTTAAGACCGACGTCATAGTGTGTGTTGATGCATGTTAGCTAAAGACAAAATACGGCAGTTAACGTAGCCAGTTTAGCGTGAGAAATACAAATGTGACATGTTCCTGTCATGGAGGAATTGTTCAAATCAAGCAGTCAACAACCCACACTAAAGCAAGTGTGGGTTGTTGACTCAAATGTATGGCTAAGTATTCAGTTCCAAATCTTATCAGGTAGTAGAGTAAAAAAACCAACTACAGCCTTGGCAACAACTAGCAAAGTAAATGGGCCTCATCCTGGACCTCACCGTTCAGTAGGTTTTTCTGTTGTAATTTGCATTTAGCAGTAACCCCATTTGCGTCATGATAAATTCATATTTAGGTGTCTGTGGTTTGTAAGCCATATGATTTACTGTATATATTATGCATCTGGGCATGGTTTCCATTTATCAAAACGCTGAAGAGGAGTGCAGGGGGTAAAGGACCAAGCCTCTCATTCTAAACTCTTTCATGGTACTGGTGTGTGCACCTTCCATAGGGCTTCACCACAGCGTAACTAATCGTGTGTCAGTCAATGTGCACGTAGAAAGAGGCAGCAGTCAAAATACCTGTGTCAGGACTGTGGTCATTAGAGCAGTTACTGTCTGTCTGGCAGGTGCACGCACGTGCACGCATGCGCACTAACGTGCACACACGCGCACAGATTGAGGTATGTACAAACAAAGCCAGAGCAGCACAAAAATTGTGAAGGATGGCCTGTTAGTGAGCTGATATAGATCACACCTTTGTGTGTGTGTGTGTGTGGCACACGTGCACATGTGCAAGGCTGCATTCAACTGCACGTTTGCTCTGCTGCTCTATTTATTCCCCCATCCCCCGCCCCCCCCGTGTGCACACGCACGCTTGTGTATTGGGCGTGCATGTGACGTGCACGCAGCTTGGCGCACATGCACAGCCATACCCGGTGTGTTTGCGCACTGCATCCTGTTTAATAACACACACTCTGATCCCATTGAGATAAAGATAACAAAGTTAGAACTTCATAATATTTCTTTTCCCATAACAGAGCAGCTCAGCCACACCCAGTCATATAACTCCATGCAGATGAAATATGACCTTCATTACCTTTAAACCTCACAACACACTGCAAGCCAGTGAGGAGAAACAGAAATTGCTTGTGCCTCTTGACTGAAAAGTGACATATAAATCGGAGCAGCCGAGATTTTTACATTACCACGACAAATACTGTGAGTCAAGGGGAGGGGAAGGAGAAATGGAATGAGAGAGCAAGAGATATATAGAGAGAGAGATAGAGAGAGAGAGAGAGACAGAGAGAGAGAGAGAGAGAGAGAGAGAGAGAGAGAGAGATAGAGAGAGAGAGAGAGGAGGCATACAAATGGGCAGGAAAGGGCAGATCTGACAGAGAACGAACAGTTGAAGAAAAAAAAGAAAAAATTACAGCTCAAATAATGTAAGGCTATAAGCTGTGAGCCAAGCTATGAAATAAAATAAGCATTTAGCGGGGGGAACCATGTTTAACCATGCAGTTGAATGGCTCCCCTGAGAAGTGTGTTCCTCTCTTTCACTTATGAAAGACTTAATTGCCTCTATCTGTGTTGAGGTATAACATTCATCTGAGGTTTAATGCTCTGCATTACGGCCTCGTGCATCACATATAGGGGCTTCAAGAGACAGGTCACTCCTCAAACGACGCCCCAAAATAATGAGCCAGATTACAAAGCGACGAGAGAAGCAAGCGGCTGGCTCCCCGTTTATGTTTGCAAAATCGGAGCACTCCATGCTAACCGCGGATGAATAACTCTGGTATGCGCGCAGTCAGGCAAAGCTGAATGAATCTGATCGCAATGAGTGCAATACTCCGTTCATGTGGGTCTCCCAAAAACGCATGGTTCGCCGGGCTAAACGCAAATCCTCTCCACCTCTGACCCTCGTAGCTCCGGTAAGGTATAGGGTTACAGATGGCCACACAAACGTACCATTGTGCTTCTGGTAACACAATGAAAACAAAGCTAACACATCACTGACATTCAACCCGCGAACCATCACACTACCTAACTTTGACTCACAACATAATACACACCAAAAAAAAATAAATATATATATATATATATATATATATATATAACTACTGTATATAATAATACAGTGATATATATCTTATACCTGTCAGGAGAGAACCCCCATCCACTTTACGAAAAGCACACTATAGGTACATTAATATAACGTGAAAGGACTTTACTAACATTAAACATACGACCAAAGCCTTACATAATTGTTTGACAACAGAACATACATTGTACATTTAATTCCTTTAAGATGTGGATCCTCAATCTGATGGTTTTCATCATGCAAAGGCTAGGAAACCATGCCTGTGTGTTCCATTAAATCTATTAAACTCACTTACATTATATCGTACTGCCTACTGCACAATAGGAGCCTTTCAAGGACAGCCCCCAAAGAGGCCAACAAAGGCCTCTCTCTCTTTCAGGGACTCGTCAAGTAATTCAGAAATAGCCAAACAGAATTTTGTACGTGCTTTCCCTTTTCCACGGGGCCGGCACAAACAGTTTCCTCAGTCAAGCCAAAGAGAGTTTCAGAAAAGAGGAGGAGGAGGAAGAAATATAGAGAGTGAGGCAAAAGAGAGCATCAAGGATAGGCCTACCTGTCTTTTAAACGCACAAGTGCCTTTTAGAAAATGACATGGAGCATATTGGAGTAATGGGCACTATACTGTAACTGTATTCCTGTGGTAAACCCATATGTTTGCATGCATATTTGTTCTCGTTGAATGAAATTTCAGTTAATCAAACTGAACGAATTATCTTCGGTATGTAACATGAAAACATTACAATAAAAGTCCAAACTTCCAATGTCGTTAAGTTAACAGTATACAGTTCACTGAATGCTTAAGCGTAATCATATTTTTTTCTCCAGATTTCCAAAACAAATGTTTTAAGTAGTACACACACAAATATATTATAATTTTCCTGGACATTATAAATGCAGCAGAGAACCTTAACGCGTTCCCAAAGAAACTGGTGCCATGCAATGTATTTAAATGTAAATGTAAACTGTGCAGCACTATCTCCTTCCTGTCAATAGGGCTCACAATAATCCAGTGTTCATTCACTCTCTCGCCAGACACACTCACCATACGGGCTCTGCCACTAGCAATCAGGCAGAATTTTCTATTACCAATCTAATTGTGCATTCCACCCTGACAAGATCTCATTAAACCTTAATTATACACATGTTGTTTTCTACAAACATCTCCATTTGGGTCTCTCTGCCTTGTAATTGTTCTGCAGGGACGACCAGTTGAGATTTTACAGATTGAGAATGAACAAGAGCGAGGGAGAGAGGGAGAGAGGTAGAGAGAGAGAGAGAGGGAGAGAGAGGGAGGGAAAGAGAGAGAGGGAGAGAGGTAGAGAGAGAGAGAGGGAGAGAGAGGGAGGGAAAGAGAGAGAGGGAGAGAGGTAGAGAGAGAGAGACGGGAACTAGGTCATGCCTCTCCATAAACAAGGCATGGTTTCTAAAATAATATACTCATCCAGTGGAAATAATGCCAAACAAGTGAGTGAATGTGGAGCTCATGTAATATTTACAGAGCACTAATACATCGATGGCAGGTCTTTTTCTCACCCCCCCCCCCTCCTCCACACGCACGTACACACACGCACGCATGCACACACACACACACACAAAGCCAGAGCTTTGCTTGTTCTTTTTTTCTGATGTTTCTTTTCTAGCCATTTGAATTTCACAGAAAGCCACGACTACACTGACACAGCTAGCAGAGGGAGTGGTGTTGAGATGTTGAGTTTCTCTCTCTCTCTCTCTCTCTCTCTCTCTCTCTCTCTCTCTCTCTCTCTCTGTTTTTTCCCTGTCCTCTCATTATTTACCTCTCCCTCTCGCTCTCTCTCTCTACGTCCTCTTCTCTCTTTCCATCCCCGGCTCTCTCATTCCTGGCGTTGACTGTGTTGTTCTTTTTACATAAAAAAAAAGGGGGCCTTAATCCAGAGTCTTTGAGGCGTGAGCGATGATATTACTGTGGAGAATTAGCCTTTTAAAGACTTCTTTAAAATCCAGCTGCTTCTGTAAGGTCACTGAGCACTTGTTCGCCATCAGGCCCTGCATGAGGCTTCGTGGCCCGGGCCTACTGTAACTGACTGTGTCAAACTGGGATCCTAAGCCTCGCTCTGCCATGTAATGCTAACTTTAACACGAGAAACCTGTCCGAGAACATCTAGGTGAGGCGAATCCACCGGAGTTATACCTTTTTTAATACATTTTGCTGTTTTGTTTGAGTTCTCGCCGTCTCAGATGTTTTGTTGTTGTTTTTGTTGTTGTTGGTGTTGTTTTCAGCTGTCTCAGCTGTTTTTGGCATTTATAGTTTGCTTGCTTTGCTACTTTCATCTTTTGTAATTGTTGACACATTTCTTTTTTTTTTTCTAAATCTGCATTGGCTGTTTTGCATAGTCCCACCCAAAGGCATTTTTATTTTGTTTTGTATTAATACGTAAGTTATTAGAGGTAAAATTGTACAATCTGAACATTTCATGTGAGAATTTATATGGTATTGCTAATGTGCTGATACATTTCAAAACACACTGTACCATAAGTAACATATCTAGCATGTTTTATTATATTTATGTAGAATCACATACATATATATATATATATATATGCACATTATGACAGAAATTCAGTGATCAATACATAGATACCTTTGAGCACTAGCCAATGGCCAGAGGCGGTAA
>JAODUH010000020.1:1479643-1512485 GCA_027564835.1 Typhlichthys subterraneus | reverse complement strand
AGAACTTGGGCTGGTTGAATACCAGGCGAGCTGCAGCATTTTGAACTCGCTGCAAGGGTCTTGTAGAGCACGCGGGTAGTCCGGTAAGCAGCGAGTTGCAGTACTCTAAGCGGGAGATCACTAGGGTTTGGACCAGGAGTTGTGTCGCTTCCCTTGTGAGGAACGGCCTAATTCTTTCATTTCAACATGCGTTTTATATGGAGACAGTAGGGATTAATGGGAAAACATGCATGCATAATGTGAAAAAACGAATACTCGAATATCAGTATTTAAATCGAATACATACCCATTGAGAGAATTAATATACAGAATAAATATACAGCCCACTACTGCTTAGCACTAGCTGTGTTTCTGTAGTGGAAGTCATCACTCACATAGTATTCTTTGTTTGCCTTGAATACAACTGACTGCTGCGCCCGTCATTCAGTGACAAATGCTGTAAATGTATAGCTTAACGAAATAACGGAAATAAATGTAAAAATCATATCACCGTTATTGAAAAATGTTTTATCGCGATATATATTAATATTTAATTATTCTCAAGCCCTACGATAGCTTGATAGCTTAATCTAATTGGTGAGTTTAATAAGGTATTGTAGATGGCACGAAACGTGCAACAATTAGAATATATATTCTTTATTGTTTTAAGCATTTCACTACTAGTAATAACACTAATATAATGAAATAATCTATTCCTATATCAATTATTCTAAACCTACCGTATAGAGTTGGTCCGTAATTACTTACAGTTTATTGTGGTCAGTGGGCTATGGAGAAAAATCACACTAGAACCTTATTGCCCATGTGTATCATTTGCTTCATTATTAGCTAGAGTAAAGGCTCCCTGTGAAACACAAAGTCAGCATACACAACTAAAATGGGAGCTGCCAATGGGGCCAAGGCCATAAGATGCTCATTGCACACCAGGCATTTGATTTGCTGAGCATTCAGTGTTCACAGGGAATACAAACTACCTGTGAATGAGAGGTGGATTCTGTAACCCCACATCAGGTACAAAATATAAGCAAGGACTCCAGTTTGAGGTCAACAGCCAACTGAACACAATGAATATCGCAGAGCTACACAAGATGTCTAAGGTCTGAGGTCTGTATACTGTGGGAAATACTACTGTAAAAGTTTGATTTCCTTTGTTTCTTTCAGTAGTAGGCCCACTGATCAACCAAGACATAACATACTGTATGTGTGTTATTTACTATGCATACTACATGATGTTCATATGCTTTTTGTTTTGTTTTAGGGCATAATAATGTGGTGATTATAGATACAGTACACATTTCAATCATTAATAAAGCCTTAATATAGCATAAGAAATTATTCAAAAGTAAAACCCAGATGTCTAAGTGTAATGGCGCTTATCCACTACAAAGTACAAGCTCCACTAAACTTTCCTCGGCTCAACACAACTCACTTTCGTGGCTTTTTCATCACAGAGTAGGCATACCTGCTCGACTCGACTATTTGCTTTAGCCTACTTTGTTGTCCACTGCAGATAGTACCCCCTTCCGTGTAGTACAAATCACTCATACGCTGATCGGTAGTCATTTAAAAAAAAATATATATATATATTATAAACATGACCCTGCACTTTTGGAATGTCCTTCTGTAGCTGTGTTCAGAGACGTCTAAAACGACTTTCATGTTCCGCGACTTGCCGACCTGACCAGCTCTCGCTAAATAACATTGACATGTAGTCGAAAACTCCTACTTTCATCACGCCGTGATTTAATAAATGATGAATAAAACATTGTGGCTTGCAGATTCAATCCAATCATTAGTCTGCATTGTTGACACCTCACATTTTGGTATTGCCTCAGCTTGTGTGGATCTTCGACAGAGCAGGTACAACAAAAACGTACCTGGTCCTGTCCTAACCTTTGCCCAATGTAAAAGCAAAAAATTTAAGGCGAGTAGAGTTGGAATGCTGTGTAAAAGTGCCATAAAATAAAATTGTATTGATGACCCTTGTATGCGCAGGTTTTCATATATTGGATTAACCATTCACCCCGAATAGTTAATAGAACATTTGGAAACCAGTCTGTATTTGAATAATAACATCGCTATTCATGCGCATTGCATCGTGTGGAGCAAGGATTGTGTCGGGCCTGGAGTTAATGATTCGTAAGAGAATTTAATAAATTTGGAGAGATTTTTTTTTAAACAAATAGTAATCGTGTTTTAATATGAATACTTTATGGCTTATAGCAAGCATTATCAATCAATGTGATTGCCATGTAATCACACATGCCAAACTTTCTCTGCATTACTTTCTACAGTATGTTACTTCACATTACTAGACGTCAGTGTCCAACCAAACAATCACTTATTATTATTATTCAAATGTCAACGTTAGTCTGAATGCGCTTCATAACCACTGCCTTTGTGCTACTATGACAAATTGACAGTGAGACTCGCCATCAAATCACGCTGGCCTTCCAAACAAATTGCAGAATCATCAAATGTTTGGGGTTACCCGTAGCATGTTAGGACAGTGGTAAGTATGTACTGTATGTATGGGTGAGACTGAGGGGTGAGAGAGTGTGGGTGAGGGGTAGAGGGGGGTGCGAGATAGGGAGATAGGTCTTACCCCAGAAGAGGGCAGTCTTTTGCCGTCAGGGTTTGTGCGCATGGGCAGAGAACTGTAGAGCCTCACACCTCGATCTGCAGCACTGTATTTGCTCTGGAGGGTGAGAGAGAGAGAGAGAGAGAGAGAGAGAGAGAGAGAGAGAGAGAGGTGGGGAGAAAGATTTTATGTACACATACTCTCTTGTAAACACATTCCTCCCTGTGGACATTCTCCTAGCCTTGGAAAAATATAAATTAACTATTAATTCTCAGGAACAGCACCATGTACAGAAAATTCTGCCCGAAAGGTTAGCCATTAACAAAAACAAAAGGAATTTGTATTTGAGAAACATACTTCTCTCCAAAGGAACCGAGGCTACTGTTAAACTGCTTATCTTAGTCCTTTCTTTAGTAAAAAAAAGTTAAAAAATTAATAAAAAGTGTGCACGCACACATCCCATCATATTAATGTTGAAGTATTGTAGCATATGCTATAACTGGATACAGTTGCCTCAGTATTCCCACAATGGCTTGTAAAAATGATGAATAACTTAAAAATTAGCCTAACCAGATACAGTACTCAGTAGCCAGGGCCTCTGAGTACTGTGCTACACTCCAAACTCCACAGTTGTCACACAGACTTCTGTTTGGTCATGTGTCATTGGCAGTCAGTGTCAGTTGGCGAGCAATCACAGTTTAGCAACATAAAGCAGTGCATTTGTCAATTTGCAAAGTTAAGACCCTGACTCATCAAAGCCCCAGTGCTAGTAGGAGACCAGCTGTGTGAAATCTCCACTTCCCAGTGTTCGGGCAGTATAACACAACCTGTAGGAGTGTTGGCACGGCCATTGCTACATGGGAAGCTAATGATTCGCAACAAGTAGTGCCTGCCAGGGGAGGAATGCTCAGCTCACTAGGGTTTACACCACGTCCCACCAGCACAGCAGGGGATAGCCAGGATATTCTCTCTATTGCTTTTTTACTGTTATTCATACTGCTTCTCTTGCTCTCTCGCTCTCTCTCTCTCTCTCTCAAATATCTTACTTTACCTCACAAGTTTCCCAACTTTCTTTAGTGAAGATTTGACATAGTCATCGTATCTGCATGTAGGCTAGATAGATAATAGTAATACTAAAGATAGGTATAGTTCATTGGCCTTGGTTGGAGGAGCAAAGACAGGAATTGCATATTAGTGTGGTTTAGTGTGAATAATGGTATAAAACATTAATGACAACAAGCTGCTTTGTATAGTAGGCAGTGGCCTCTGCAAACATGATGTGTACAACACTCTAATGAGGCTCCATGTAGATGTTCGAGGGAAGGGGAACAATGCAACAAATATTATCTTTTATTTTGTTTTATTCTCTCTCTCTCTCTCTCTCTCTCTCTCTCTCTCACTCACTCTCTCACTCTCTCTCTGACAGTTTATTTAATTTTAATTTTTTTTGTAACTTGTTGTTGTAGAAAATAAAGGTGTGTAAAAACTCAAAACTCTATCTCTCCCTCTCTCTACCTCTCTCTCTGTCCTCAATGTCTTTCCATGTCTCTGCCTCTCAGACATACATTACAGTGATAAACTTTCAGGCACTGCTAGTGATTTGCACCGTTCACATATATGCAGCTACATTCAGGAACATTTCCCTCTTACGCATTTTCACACATAAATTACCGGAATAGATGGGCCATAAGAGAGTCCAGCAGATGGCGGTAATGCAACACTATGGATGCTATATAAATAATGAACAGAGGATATTACAACACATCAGATGTCATTATATGCTCAATTACTCCTCTATAGCTTTACATAAAAAATAGCTAGTTTGTTTAAAATATTTTGTTCTTCTGCCTCGCGTCTGGAAACCTTGTTCACATTATCATTTTTACAGCCACCCTGCTGGCGGACCAATCAGGGTTGGTAAGTGAAATGACGTTGAAGTCAAGCTTGTTTAGAAATTGTAGTAGAGCTAGATGAGGCGATCAAAACAGTTGTACAGTAGCAACTGCTGCTATGCTGTCCAATAGTTTCACAATCAATCAGATGAATACGCCCAATAGGAGGAAACAACTGTTAACACTTCCAAATGGAGCGTTGCCAAACCTTATTCACAAAGTAAATTTTAGGTCTGGTTACACCAGTCTATTGGCCCTTTTACATTGCACGAGCAGGCTCAGCTCGGCAAGGCTCGGCAAGGCTCGGCTCGGCACGGTCACCCCAGCGTGGTTGAGCGTAGGGCTGGGCGATATGGACCAAAAATAGTATCCCGATATATTTAGGTTGAATACCAATACACGATATATATTTGTATTTTCTATAAAGTGGGCTAAATCCTTCAGGCATAGAGAAAAAACAGGAAACCCGACGAAAATGTAACATTTTAAATTTTTTGCAACATTAATTGACATATGTGAGCTTGGTCACTCGCTCCTGACTCCACTGCTCAGGCCAAGTGCAGGCATGGAGGGAGAGACGAACAAATCGAAAAAGTAATGAATAAACGCATAATATATCTATATCGATATAAACGATATTGTCTAATCTTATATCTCTTTTGAAAACATTCCGATATTCCAGTATATGCCGGTATATCGCCCAGCCCTAGTTGAGCGTTGGATTTCCATTACAACCGGGGTTCCGCATATGTCTTTAACCGATTACCTTGAGTCAATCACGTTTAAAAGTAGTGCCCTCTTTAACAAACTTTAGGCTCCTTTACTAGTGCACTGTCAGTGGCAGCGATTTGTCAACATGGATTTTCAGGCTACTAGGCAATATTTTAGTTGCTATTGTAACAACATCCGCAGATGACTGGCTACTATGACTACACATTAGGCTATAGTCCTATACGGCGAAAGCGCACTGCCTATTTATCATGGATTATTTAAACTTATCCTACACTAAGTAGATCTTTTCATTTTTTATTAGTAGACTCAAAACATGTCTTGGGAATTTTCATACATGCCGTATTGAGCTGGCAGCATGTTGGCGTGCAAAATATAGGAATGTGCCGAAAATATCGATCATATACAACTATACACATACAACACAAACCACCAGGTTCATAAGCATAACGTTGTGCCATAAATAGATTTGCTTAAAATACATAATACTTGAACTTCACTCTCCACATGAGTAAGTTCCTGGTTGTTCTGTAGCAGTACGTACACTCCATTCATTGCGAGTAGGCTATACACGATCAAGCTTCAAAAAAAGATAACAAACGGATGCCTAATTAAGAGAAATGCAGAAAATAGCCTAGGCTTAATATTTTGTGTCACACGTTCTTTGCCAGCCCCACTAGGATTGCATTAATGAAATGATGACGAAGCCTATAGCGTCACATCTGCTCACTTGAAGGTGGGCCGACTAACGTTGGCCCCGCACCAGAGCAGGTCCATCTCGGGTGCGGCTTGGTACGATTTGGCGACACACCTGGACTCGGTGCGGCCAAATGTGTCAGTGGAAAACCCCAAATATAACACAGCCCTGCTGGCATTTCTTTTCTGAAATGTTACTACGTCTTGGGTTGGGAAATTGGGGGTACAGATTTTCCTGAATATACATCCCTGCTCCCATTCACATATTACACCATTAATGAAATGTTCCTGATCCTGAACCTAAGGTATAGCCTGCATATATGAAAAGGGCTTTTTACTCACTTACACAGACATACAAACTGACAGGAAAACACACACACACACACAGAGAAATAACGTAAAACACACAATAGCCACATGAATTCTCGCAAATACAAATTGACACATACACGCACAGTTGAAATCACACAAACTGAAAGTCAGACACAGTAGCTATATAGTACAATGTACTGTACTATATTTAACATGTCTATAAGAAAATATCCCTCCAGCAGTGACAAATAAGTCTGCTGTTCATTTCTGGTCAGTCACATGGTGCTGACAAATACAACCGAAGCACATTGCATCATTCAGCCTTTCTAAGAGGAGATGCCATGATGTTACCCTACAGTTTGTCAGCCCTCACATAACAAAGCATAGTAAAGCATTTCAACTCCAATAGCCTATACTTTATTCCAAAACTTTGAGTATTGACTCTGTATTAATCCCCAAAGAGAAATGTATATTTTACATTTTGTAACACTCCTGCAGTACATATTATGAACATACTGTTCAAACTAGCCTATGCAATGTTATACAGAATTATGCATTGCCATAAGTAATGTGCTGACCTAATGATGACATACTGTAGGCCAGTTGGAGACGCCGCATGAGAATATATAGGCGGTCCCCTGAGGAGCAGTGAGGACTACTTGCTGTCTAAGGATTGTAGTTGAAATGCTCGCTATGAAAGTTACAAAACAGATGAGTGGACAGCACTCTACTGTTTTACAGTATAGTACCGCCATTATGCAGGGAACATTTTGAATACATCACATACAATTCTGCCTTCTTCCTATACCAAATAAGATGCATGTTATATAATATCAAAACAGACACTATATGAGAATAATGTTCAAAGGAACAAATTAATGTACAGTCTCAGAATAAAAGGTTACCTTTTTTTCTAGAAAGATAAGCTTGTTTCCCCCGCTATTCACTGTTCTGAATACACTTCAATTCACTTTAAGTAGTCACTTGTGGGCATTATTGCCAGCTATTAGGCCTAAATGTCACTTTCGGTAAGCCATGTTCTGTCTTGTGTTATATCTTAGCTAGATAGATAACACATTCATTTTCGAGCTATCAAATGAATCATATGCCACGAGGCATGGCGCTGTTCACCGTATAGTTAAAATGTGTTTTAGTTTCTGCTATGTGGCTTGTTAGCATGTAGCCAGCGGTTGGACTAAATGAATGCCTCACAGGCTACAGCTACCTTAGCCAGCGGAGGAGCCAGTGTAAGTGAATGTTTGATATTTCTCCAGTGTGCCAGGCTAATCTGGCCCTGTGGCATGCCATTACGGGGCTAATAACAGCTGTCTGCAGCCTGGAGGGGACATGGGAGGGTCTGGCCGTGCTAACTGGCCCTGACAGACTCATTAGGAGTGCTGGAACCCAGCAACAGCCAAAGTCCTAGCACTTTAACATAGGCTTACAACACATCAGTAGTGTGTAGACTATATTGTTCTTTGCATTACTTTCTTACATGTTTCCTCTCTTTCGTTCGCTGGCCTTCACTGGAGAACGTTTCACATTTACCTCTTCTCTTTCACCTTTCATCAGATGTGTGCTCCCTCTTTCAGATATCCAATGACCGTTTCTGTGGCAATGTTTGACTCTAACCTCTTCCCATGTCTTTTAGCACCCTCACGCTCACACGTCTCAGAGGCAATTGGTTGGCGTTCATATTTTTCGTCACCTTCTCAACCGAGAACATGCGTGTATGGTAACTAAAGGAAACAACAACAATGGTGTGAATCTGTAAATCTAACTGTTGGTTTGTTGCCACAGGAAGATGCCGCACCACACAGAGAGAGAGGCTGCAGTCCCCGTGAACCATGAACCTCTGAGCTGAGCCTGTTTTGGTACAGCGGGGACTTCCCCGGGCAGACAGACAGCGAAGCAAACACTGCCCTGTCACTTGCCAGGTCTGAGCCAATCAGCGCGAAGCAGGCCAGGCATGCATCGAAACAAAGACAGAGAGAGCCAACGATGGAAGTGTTGATACAGGACCATAACAATAGGGGGAGAGGACAGAACTAGGTATGTGATATGCTATTTTGCACTAGTGTAGTCATGTGATGGAGCTCTTTCTATTAACAGATGTAAATCAACACACAAAGAGGCCACAAAATCTGACTGTGCCAATAGAGACAAAGGGTTGCATGCTTGGCAATATGCTACCTAGAGGCTAGAAGCCTTTTTTTTATTTGCTGTAACAACAGATTCGAACAGCTTCAGAAATCACACTAGTCACCAAAGAGTCATACAGTATGCATTCATAAATAAATAAATAAATAAATAATAACACATTAATTTAATACTGTATGTGAATATGCTTCACTTGTGTTCACAAGGTGCAGTATGGGACATGAGATACCAGCACAAATATTGGCTCTGTCTTTTTAAAGGCCTTGGTACTACGGCACAGTAAAGCCCAAAAGCACAGCTGAGGGGTATTGTTACCTGAAACATTAGCTGATGCGTGTTATATCATTTACACAGGTCTGGAATTAATGGAACATGTGTGTCTATAACTGACATTCTTCCCAGATTAGCTGAAAGGCCTGCACACATGGACTTTAGTGGTGACAAGAATGCAATGCCTAGACCAGTTTATGCGGGAAACCTATCGACATCTAAACCGTGTTTAAATATGTTATGTTTTATGTATTATTCCACCTATTTTATGTATGCACTCGCTGCAGAATGTGTTCCCACACGGGCACATGCATGCATGTGCCCGTGTTGCATATACTGGTATGCATACACATACCAGTATATGCAATAAAACTCACCCACCACAAACTCATTAAAACATTTGAAATGTTTTAACATCTGAGATCCCACGACAAAGACAACGATTCTGCATTCGAAGCCTGTAATATTGACTTTCAATTCAGTGTAACAAAGATTCTAATAATGCTATTTCAGTTGATGCTGATGTTTCCTGTCAATTACATTGCATAAACCTGTTGTTGCATAATATTAGTCAGTGGTCGTCTGACAGTCAATAAAGTATGAATCATCTTTTCAGTGGTTTATACAGGTTTGGAGGAGACAACACTGAGTCGTTGTTGTTTTTCACTCAGCCTTATTGGATTTGATTTGACTGGACATATAATTAAATGTACTGTCCTACAGTACACAGTATATCGCTGGTTTTCAAGCTGTTATAGCCTGAACCACATTTTTATTTCACGTGTTAAATTTAATCTGAAACAGCACTTTGAATTATTACTTATTTGCAGGGTCTGCACTTCTGATTTCTGACAGCGACCTTTACGTTGTTTAACGTGCATAAATTTTTTATGATGAAGGAAATGTTGGAATCAAGGCAGTATAAACCCCAACCTTGAAAGGAATTGTAAATGGTATATGGTATAGTTTAAAAAAAAAGGGCAGTATACCTTCCTAGGCAAATTCTTTCATCAGCCATTTCCCTCTTTAGTTCTATGGGGACACTATTAGCTAATACAGAAAAAGTGTGTATACCTTTTCTTAAGTTAGGTATGTCCCTGTATTGTATATGATTACTCTAATGCAGAGAATAAACTATTATCATTATTCTCACACAATCTTTCATCGCCAATGATTCTTGAATATGTCGATAACGGAGATTTGAACAATGGAATTGGTTCCTCATTTGTGCATACAGCAAATAAATACATTGAACTAGATGGATTTAAAACCTCTTGTAGTAAATGTAGCCTAGAAAATCCAACTGCCAATAGAAACCACATCACTGCAGTGGAATATCTTCATAACGCTGCTATTTATAGTTAGGTGAAACGTTACATGACCAGTATTATATTGCAGCCACAATGCTTAGAAACTTGTATATTATAGCTATAACTATTTGTATCCATGCCATAGCTATCTAAATAATGTGCTTCATTTGATAGAATTCAGTCCCGCGGTAGTTTGACTTAACTTGTCGTGGTCATTTTACATTAGTAATGCGCCATCACACTAAAACTGCTTTACTGGTGACCCTCCATTTCATTTCAGGTATGCATGCATGACTGCACTGATATAGATTTTCCTTTATATTGTTATCTCCCTTCTCTTTTCTACTACATTGGGCCTACGCCCTTCTTGTGCTGCCATGTTCCCTGTTTATATGGCCCAGATAGCTGCAGTTTGTAAGCCTCCTTTGGTCAACACTGTGTCATTTACACTGAGGCACAATACAACAATAGGTGACATCTGCTGTGCATACTAGGAAACTGTAAATAGACGTGCTGTGACATCAGCTTTTCTCTCTGTCTCTCTCTGATTCTCCTCTTTGTGTAACATTTAATTCTCCATGCTCTGCATCTCTCCTGACCATCCACACATCACGGTATCTGCTCTCTCGCCTTCACATCTCCGTTGACTGTAATGGTGTAGATGGAGCCTTATGAGGCTGTTCCCTAAAGTGGACGAGTATGAATAAACCTCTGGCCCACAACATCTGGGGTATTGCATTTTACAAGACCAGTAAAACGATAAAGTGGTACACTGAGATGGAGCATTTATTGGTTTACTTAACAACTCTCCAGTAACTGGACATCATGGCTGTGATACTTTGTTCGTATTGATTACCGGCATGAGGTGAATTGGTATGTTATCTACATACAGTACTGAGTTCAGTGTGGACGGTTGCTATTGTACAATACAACGATTTAACGGTATACATCTTTCTGCGACCACGCGCACACACACACACACACACACACCTGCCCATTTTCTGTTCTGTTTCTGACACAAAAGCCATGGAGATGAAGCACATTAATAAAGTGCAGAGCATTTTTCTCTCACAGATACAGAGGGAAAGGGGGACGTGGGGGGGGAGGGGGAGAGGGGGAGTGGTCGGGTAAGAGAACATTTTCAATTTAATTTATTTTTCTTTGAAAAGCCTCATCTTTTTATGAGGCAGACTGCCGAACACTATAGTGTTGCAACAATGCAAGTGACAGACAGAAACAGTGCTGCTGTGATCCGGCTAAAGCTACTACTCTTATAGGAGGCAAACAGCTGGTCTAAGAAGATTGGGAAAGGTTCGGCTTATGCACAAACAGCCTATACAAACACTAGTTCATGTCAATGTACTCTTTTTAAAAGCATAACGTCAAGACATTTGGTGTGATGGGACTATAGAACGAGTATGCGAAACCTTTGTTTAGACTAAATATCTGAGTAACAACAATCATGCTACGATCTTTTGAGTATTACATGTCGTGAGTTTTATGAATACAGTGGCATGTAGTAGTTGACAAAGAATTAAATGCTGTTGGCCCTATAGTCTCCCAGTCAAGACACAACTAGGTGTTTGACTACCAGTTCACCTACGGTGTGGCCAATACTTTTTTGCTAATTTCGGGACATTTGAGTGAAATAAGGCACAGTTGGAAAAGGGCTGGATTAGGACAATCTGGTGATGACCAGCGAACATCATGACCGCCTTAACAGGCCTTAACGGCTTCTCGCAGGAAATGCATGTCCTTACTCGAGAGATGCAGAGTCTCCAAGTGTGCATATATGGCACCTCTAATAAACCACCAAGGTTAAGGATAGTAGTCATTAGTTTAATTAGTTGCTAAATAGACCAACAAAACGTGTGATGCTTAGTGCACCTTCGCCTAAACCTGGGAAATGACCACAGAATGCTCCAATTTGCACAAAGACATTGTCTGATCGGTATCCAATGTTTGAGTTTATTTGACACCAAACAAACCATGTCCCCTTTTGACTGACACCTCTACTGTGCCCGTTTCAGCCCAGACAAGAAAAAAACACATTGCGTTCAAAGAAATTGTTAGTAAATCTGCATTAATTTTACCTTCGGGCTTGTGCCACCAAGTAATGTGAAAATAAAATGTATTTTAAATGTTTTTTTTTTTACGTGTTATTTAAAAAAATGGTTTCTAAAGTAATGTCAGAATGGAAAGGCTATTTCTTCTATTGAAGCCATTACACCTGATCGAATACATCAGCAGAGAAAAAAAAATTCACAACAGATTATGTTTCACATGCACTTCGGTAATGTGCATTTCAAAATGTCATTACCTCAGATAATATATTTACTTTTATAGATTCTGAGCTGTGGAAGATGTCAAGTTGTCTATGCTAGATGCAAGTAGGTATACAATATAAGTAGCTAGAGAGACATAAATAGGAAGGGAGAGCAAGAGACAGAGCAAGAGAGAGAGAGAGAGAGAGAGAGAGAGAGAGAGAGAGAGAGAGAGAGAGAGTTGGTGGCAAGCTGATATGCTGACTACAACTAGGAGAGTTGATTTGGTTTCAGAGAGCATTGTTACGGTGCTTTGAATTAATGCCTCCCAAAGAGTCCAATTGTGATTCTTAGGCTGTGCTGACAGAATATTTGACAGCCTAGGGTGAGTTGCTGATCTCAGCTGAATCCTCTGTGTGTGTGCGTGTGTGCGTGCGTGTGTGTGTGTGTGTGTGCGTGTGTGTGTGTGTGTGTGCGCGTGCGTGCGTGCGTGATAGAGAGAGAGAGAGAGAGAGAGCGAGAGCGCAAGCGCATGTGTGTGCATTGTGAGGACAGACACTAAAGCCACTTCTGCGCAGGCGTAGAGGTGCAGTACAGTTGAACACCCACACGCAGGTTGAGAACAGCATGATAATATTGAGACATATCAACCGACAGATAAATACTTTGAAAAGAGAATGTTAACTAAATGTGCATACACCCAACAAAAACCCAAACATGCGCACAGGCACAGACGCACATGACCGTCTTGTGTATGCAAACAAAACCCTCAAATGCAGGCAAAGAGAGCACATTCACTTAATCAAAAAGAAAGTGTTTATACCAAAGAAGCCAGGATATGTAATATGGCTCTTTGCCAGAAAACCTTTTTTCCTCTCTGTTTTTTTTTTTTTTTTGTCGTCCCTTTCTGGTACATGTTGTCCCTCCGTTCTGTTGAATACGGAACAACAGAAACAAGCTCACTGCTTCATTACACAGATGTTCCCTGCCCCTATTGAGCTGAGCTGAACTGAAGAGAAAATGATATGCTGCAATTAACTGCAATACGTTCATATTATTCACCTGAACCCATAAATATTTAGAGTATAAACAGTTTACTTGTATGCTGATCACACATATGTACAGTAGCTGTACAGTAGTTTAATAAGGAAATAGAATATTATAAGGTGATAACTAAAATATGACATTATAAAAATAATTACAGTATAACAGAGTAACACGTTTTGCAAGTTACCAAAACCCAATTTATTTATATAATCAAAATGCAATTTTTTTTAATGTACCTGCTTCCTATATATAGGCAAGATTAATACTTACACAAATGTATTTATTTATTAATACATGTTGGGAAAAAATAGAGAAACTTCCACTGGACTAAGATAAGTAATTGAATTAAATTGTACAGTGTGTTGGATGACAATCAACCATGCCCCCTCCCCAATCCATTTCCTAACATTTCCTAAGCATCTTGTGATTAACCCACAGTTTGAGAACAAGAGAACAACTGTCATGTACTGACTAGAGTACTCTCTCTCTCTCTCTCTCTCTCTCTCTCCACCTGTTTACACCTATTTCTCTCTCTCTCTCCCTCTCTCTCTCTCTCTCTCTCTCTCTCTCTCTCTCTCTCTCTCTACATATTGAGTGCTCTGCCTTACCCTAATTAGAAATTCCCCCTCCGACCAACTGAAATTGAATTGCCATCATTTGCATAATGATAGCTCGCCGGGCCAACGGCCGATTTACCATGAGATGAAATGTAGCAATCACTTAGAGAGAGAGAGAGAGAGAGAGAGAGAGAGAGAGAGAGAGAGAGAGAGAGAGAGAGAGAGAGAGTCTGAGTTGGGTGAAAGATAGGGGATCAGAAAGAGAAAGGGGGTTGAATACAGAAAGTGAGGCAGAGATGCCGATATACATACTGTACACTGTACAGACAGTCGCAGATAGATAGATAGTAGGGTTTTTAGGTTATTAATAACATTGCTGGGAGGAAGGCAATGTCCCCAATACGAGTAACTGGACACAATAAGAACAGCTAAGGACATGTATTACAGTACCATACACTTCATAGTGATGCAATGCAGGGGTTCGTTCATACAGTAGGTTGCTACTTTTGCTATCCCAGGGCCATTTTTATACACAAGATGATATACATTACAATGTGTAAGATCTAGTAAGATCAAAACTGTCAATCAATAAATAGTTGAAATGAAGTACTTGAAATGTATACTGTAAATAACGACAACAAACCACACGATGAAGCAAAGATGGAAACTAAAACAATATTAATGACATTGTGTCAATATCAGAGAAAGAGTCATTGAAGCCATTCACAGAAGGGAACTGTCTGAGAAAAACTCAAAATCGGGACAGGGGGTTTCTCGGGACGCAAAAAAAGCATTGTTTACAGCTAGTTTTCCTTGTTTTGAAGAAGCTGCTCTACTTTCTCTGCTGATACCCCTTTTCAAGTTCCGTAGTTTGGCAACTGTTAAGTACCAGCATACAATTATCGTTGTTTTCGCACATCATTGTTGGGAAACACAATGATGACAAGTCTATCTGGGCCTCATTTTGATAAAAGCATGATAAATCATAATTCAGTGACCTAATGGGTCACAGGGAGAACCAGCAAATCTATAAACACAGAATCATCATTGTGACGTGGAAAGAAAAAAAGGAGCGGACTTTAAAATACGCTACAATTTCTTAGACACACTATAATGTCGTATGCACTCACACTTGGGTCAATCTGCATTAGTCAATGCCTTGGACGATGTCTCTCAGCTGAAGCGATGCCAGCTTGTAGTCAAACACCCATACGTAATAATACAGCTTTACATTATACAATAATATCTTCACATCATAACGTTGGAGAACCACTGGTAAGCTTGGTATTGCAAGAGAGAACACCTTGTTCTGTGCTAGTCAAGTCCTACTCAAGTTCGAGGGCTGACACAAGTGCCATTATGGAGGTCATATTTGTTTCTAATAGCTAGAGTGATAGGGTAGGCTATCAGGTTGGAAGCTCTGCTAGGCGTCTGATAAGGCCACTGTTTATTGTCCGACTTCCATTCTCTTTAACCTGAGAACCTGTTTCTCACACAAGGTACTTTCCATCCCTCGCCTATTACCTAAGTTAATGTGTGTGTGCGTAAGTGTGATGTGTGTGTGTGTGTGTGTGTTTGTGCGCGCGCGTGCGTGTGAATGTGTACGTGTGTTTGAGAGAGAGTGTGCGTTTTGTTATTTTCCATCACAAGTCCTGACCTAATTAAAGAGTTGTTTTGATGCTGCGGCGAGTGGCGAGTCATCACAATGTACAGCGACGTGCTCGAACACCCGCCTGCGTGCGCGCGCACACGCACACACGCAGGATTAATTCGGTCAATTCCGCAATCTCTTCCTCCCGCACCCCCTCTCTCCACACAAATGATCGGTGATCACGCGTCGATGTTAATGTGTGCTGCGTGGTCCAGACAGGAGGGAGTTAAATCCCTTATCTCTGCTCCCCAGAAGAAATTCCTACTAGAGGCCCTACTCCACAAGCTTCCTGCCTTCTTGCCCAATGCCCTATTTTTACTCGTCGGGGCTCTAAAATACCAGGGGCAGCTTTTTCCTTGTCACTAGCATATTTCCTGCCATTCTCACGTTGACATTTCTCTCGGTCTCCTCTCCTTTCTTGTTGGGATTTAAACCCCCCCCCCCCCCCCTCCTCCGCCCCCACAAGTCCACCGCCCCCCTCACCCTTGGCGGAGGGTCGCAACCTTTCCGCGCCAAGCGGTTCATGCGTACGCTACCTGCTGATGCAACATCAACCACAGGTTGGGCAGTTTCCAGGTATCGGTCGCAGGTTTGTGTTAATTGTGGGACACTTCTTACGAGACCAGCCGGTGCTCTATCACAACCAATCAGAACGTATGACATGACTTTAACCCACGCAACCGCAGGTGTCTGCTTTCTCAGGGGCTGGAAATACAGAAAAGACCAGTTGGATGCATTTCAGAGTTTCTATATTGAGGTTGAGGATGATTGCTCAGGTCTTGTGAGTGGACAGGTTGAGGGACCATCATTTGTGCTTTGCTCCTGAATTCAGTTGACTGATATTTGGAATGGCATTTCCAAGGTCGTGATTTAGATGTGCATTGCCAGCGGGAGGTCCGGCGCGCTGCTGCAGTTGAGAAAAGCGGGGCTATCCTAATGCAGAATACAGTACGCACGGCGTGAATTCTAAGCGACAAACCAGGTAAGAATGAATGGCACTTCAATGAGCGCCCAGGTGGACATGAGATCAGTGGCTTGCTGCTTCACAGCAGCTTCCATGCTATTCATGCATCGCATGTGGTCTAAATGCAGGTGGATCGATAGGAGGATGAAAACACTAATGGCGTATGAAGGGAACACGCTTTGCCACTGTGTTGTTTCCAAGCCCAGGCCTGGTGACTCCTGGACTGTTAATGGAACGCAGCACTCAGGGAAGAATAACCGCGCAGCTACACTGTCTAAGCACTGAGTGCTGCTAAACAGCAACGCCGATGTTTGGGTTCGCTTTTGTATCTCGGGATTTACAAATGCTTCATTCCGTTTGGTGAAAATGAATATGACACACCAAAAATGGTGCACAACTTTGTCACTGTTGTTGTTGTTTGTTTATTTATTTTATTTTATTTATTTATTTTTTGTCTTTAGTGGCTGCATTTATTAATATTATTTCCCAGCCTGGAGGGAAATGGCATTGCATTGTTTGCAAGCCTGCTTGAGGGCAGGTTGACCAGCTAACCCTAAGAGCAATTCTCCATTTTTATCAGTGTGTGTGTGTGTGTGTGTGTGTTTGTGTGCGTTTGTGCGTGCATGCGTGTGTGTGTGTCTGTGTGTGTGTGTGTGTGTGTGCGTGTGTATGTATGCAAAAGAAACAGTATACGATTATATGTCTGGCTGCAGCACACACATGGGGTACCTGCATGTGAGTGTGTGAGTGTGCGTTCGGCTACTGGGGCTTTATATTTATGGAGAGCAGAACCAGGCATGACCAGACCGCATGATGTGAGCCAGTCTTCATGGAAAAACTGTAATCAAACCGTAAATCGTGAAATCACTGGACTACAACCCCACCCCTCCTACCTAGCCACTATAATCCCCCTACCCACTTCACTTTCTCTCCTTCCTTCTCTCTCTCTCTCTCTCTCTCTCTCTCGCTCTCTCTCTCTCTCTCTCTCTCTCTCTCCCACCAGCTCTCTAACACTTGATCCACCTACTGCACAACTCGATACATTCAGCAATGAATACTGATCTGGGGAGGGGGGATGGGGGGGTTTCAGATCAATGGAAAATGCGTTTTTGCCAGATATCAGAAGGTTCTTGCCGTGTTTCTATATCAATTTCAGTGTTATTCCAGTTTTTTTCTTTTCTGAAACGAAGCCACGGTGCATTATGGCGCATCTCCAATGTTCAGGAGAGATGGGGAATGTATTCCAATTCCAAAAACAAGCAGCTATCATTTGGTAAAAAGGGTAAAATTATCATTTGGATTATAGTGCCCCCTCAGAAGGCAACGTTACGGCTTACGTACCGTTTACATTTTGAAACCTCAAACATGTCAGGATCGTCATTGGGGGGGGATGGGCAGAGAACGGAGTAACCCCAAGAGCTTTTTGAAGGGGGCAGGCATGTGCTGTGTCGAGTTTTAAATCAAAACAACAATGTTTCTGTACCGCCGGTCTGTGCCATGCGGGTAATTCCAGATACAAATTGAGGAGGGCACCTTTGACCAGGGAAAGAAAATCTTGATATTGCATCCTCGAGTCGCTGCAATTCTGCTTGGCGCTGGGCGTGTTCATGTGTGTGTGCGTTACACTGTACAGTACTCATGCATAACATGGTGCGTGCATTTGTGCTTACTCACGAAAGCGCGCGGGCCAGTATTTATTTGACCATGACTTTGAGAGTCAGCCACCTGGTGTGCTTTAATATCAGGAGAACAGTGGGGTCATTGTGCACAGGCCGTGTGATATTGTGGGGAGTGACCCATTTAGAGGCCGGCCGCGGAGCTGACAAGCCTCTGTTATGTCTAGGACATCTGGAAGGCCGGAGGCGCACACTCTTCTGTACTCGGAGTAGAAGTCAAGCCCCTTTTCTTAGACAGACAAAGTACGAGTTGCACGCATGCTCACGCTTCTTGACCTATGGATCACATTGAGAGAGTGGTAGGGCAAAATAAACTGATAGCGGTTTTCCAAAGGTTACCACTTTCTAAGTGCAATGAGAAGAATTGGAACTAAATTTAAAGTGCCAACGGATTTACTACGGCTACTCCTACCATTTGTACTGACCTGGTGGCAACAATGCATTGTCCTGAGACGCTTGCTCAGCAGAAATGCTCTGAGGACCGAGGAAGCAACCCAAACCATGGGAAAAATATGAATCTTAGACCCAAAAAGAGGCTTTTAGTATTCTGTAAATCTAATACTGTAGTTAGACTGCTCTCAAGGACTTCTGTCCAGGCACAATCATACACAGTGTTCTTTGAAAAGGGTTAAAAACAAAAATTTACCCTAGGGAAATTAAAATTAATCATATAAACGAGGACATGATTCATAATAACAGTGGGAAGGGAAGCGTTTTCCATCTTCATTTAAAAAACATTAATAAAGGAAAACCAGTACTACCCTGTGTATTGACTGCTGTGATTGAACAGCAAGATAAGGAGTTCAAAGGATCTGTTATACGCGTTTTCCCTCTTTCCCTGCAAGATTGTGAAACGGATAAACACAATCTTGCTAATATACAGTAATACACTGAATGCAATATATAGAAACTTGGATTGCAATTCTACGTCCTGTTTTTGCATGCATTAAAATCACAGATAATTTTGCATAGATGCACAATTGAAATGTATAGTAACAACAGTGTGCAAATACGTTTTTCATATCTCCAAAAGAAGGCAAGTGATTGCAAATACAGAATGACTTGCCATTCCTTCATTTTGTATTTAATCAAATAAACCACGAAAAAAAAAACAACAATGTAAGCTTGTGTGTACTGTGTAGGGCTGCTCGATTGTAGAAAAAGTAATAATCATGATTATTTTGGTCAATATTGAAATCCCGATTATTTAATAAGATTACTCATTGACTTTGGAAAGAGGTTGCTGCACCTAAACAGTGAAACAAATTAACAATGAAAACAACTTCAACTGTGAAATGTCTCTTAATAATTTTCATGTTAATATTTCACTTTCACCCTGTAATGGGCGATAGTGAGCCTGCCATTCGGAACACAAGACAAAACACGAGTTTACTTGCAAAGCGTAATAGGAGCCAAAATTGAAATCACGATTAAAATATGATTAATTGCACAGCCCTACTTGTGTGTGATTTAAGGAAAATTAGCATTTTTAATCACAGTACATTACTTTAATAACGCAATAAATATGAGGCAGCTGTGGCAGTTGTCACAGCCACTTAGTTCTGCATTTGCAACTAATATAGCCTGAGTGAGATAGAGATTCAGAGAGAGAGAGAGAGAGAGAGAGAGAGAGAGAGAGAGAGAGAGGGCACAAAGAGAGCGTGATGCTGAAAAGAAAGAAAGAATTTAGCAACAATAGACAATAGCTAGCATAAGCTAGCTAGCAAGAAGACAGTTAAAGAAACAAAGAGAGAAGCACATCAGCGTAGCCTAGTTTGTCGCAGGCAGGGGGTGGAGCACTTACTCCACCTCCTGTAGTTATTAGCTGGTAATCCTCAATTTGCTCATCCATCACGTGTGTTTTGCCCCTTTACCCCTCGCACGTTGCTACCCAGGACGTCTTGACGCTTCGAGATAACGCCCAACAACTGGACATACTATACAGCGTGCGACTAAAAACTGTCTCAGTATTAAAAGGACACTCGGAATGTGCACTACAAAAACGTCCTTTTCGTTTTGCCTGCATATCCCGCAACCGCACTTTTCTCTACCCTCCCTCCCCCTACAGCTATCCACAGTTTTGTGAAGTAGTGTTTCAGTACTTTGGCCAAGTTTGGGCAGGGTCACTACCATAGGGTTTAATATGTAGTGTATACAGTACATGTATAACACCTTAGCAGAAGTCAAATCCCTCAAAGGAATGCTCAGAACTCTTGTTCACATTGTGTTTGGATGTGAATCTGAGGCGCACAGTTTTGACAAAGCACACGCACCCCACACAGTGTCCATTCGCTACTCTGCCCCCTCTGGTCAATGAAGAAACATCACCTCATTATCTGCACAAAAAAAACAAAAAAAGTGGAAGGAAAGAGAAATAGTGGTGAGGACACAAGATTGTTACGGCCTTGGTTTGGGCTCTGAGGGTGACCTCTATGTTTCAGCCTCACCCCACAGGTCGGGGTCACATCCTTCTCCTCTTTGCTCTATGGGACCATAGAGGCCAATAGCTCAATAGGCATAAAACAGCCTGACGTTTACACAGAAGGGATTGAGCGATGTGCAACCTCAACTGTAGCGTGTGAGTGGGAGAGAGAGACAGACGGTGACCAAAAGTGAGAGACACCTTGTGCATCCCTTCTCCACGTGTGTGTCTGGCTGCAGTATGTGCTGTGTGTGCGTTTGTGTGTGTACAGTATGCATGCAGAGCCACTGCTTTGCAAAGACATTGCGGTATTCCAACTAGGAGTTGTGCGGCAACAGCTCGCCATAGGAAGCCTATTGAAAACCCGACAAAGGAACAGCGGAAACACAAGTTAACACAGCAGACCATACGATCGCTGCAACGCAGAAAAAGAGAAATGCAACAGTATTTCTTTTTTTTTTTTTATCACCCGGCCCCTTTTATGTATGACCGATTCTTTTAAAGGTCACTCCATAACACCGACGTGAAGTTGCTAAGACAGACGTACAGTATTTCTCATTTCTCTGTCTGTCTATGATGCCTTTTTACCTAACACTTATTTCTCTCTGCTTGTTTATTCAGACGTTGCCTTGTGTGTTTGCTTGTTGTTCGCTTGGTGCTTTTGTGTTAAGAGTGTGCACCGTTTCTAAATGAACAGCAAAACGGTGATCTGGTCCTTCCAACAGGACACGCTGAGATGGTTCAGGTCAAACCTCTGAAGCCATATTAAACAACAGAAATGACATCCATAATATCTCTACATTTTAAAAGAAAAGAGGAAGGAAAAACCTTTTGAATCGCTCACCGGTTCAATGGTGCATTCGTGAACAACGCACGCAATACTGCGCACAAACATCCACAAGCAAACACGTCGCTTCACAATAGACAACAGAACGTAAACAAATCCCTTGTTATTGAGATGTGAGCTTTCCTTTGACTTGCGTGGAAGGAACCGACGATAGCATGGTGGCACTCAGTCACTACCCTGGGCACACTGGCACAGATCGCCCTGCCTTCACAGTCCCATTGACTTGAATGAGGAGCCTTGGGTCTACTGATACCTTCTGATTCGATTAGCGAGCTTTGTCGTGTGAATGCTGGATTATACTGCTGACGGAGAAACGGGCGTGAAGCACGAGCGCCCACACACACGCACGTGCACGTGCGCAAACACCGATACACACCAGTTGCTGTGAGGGCCTGCATGCTACCGCTCATCTTTCAACGCCACTATTTAATCACATTAGTGTTCAAATTGCAGCACATTATTTACTGTCAACAGAACCGACAACATAACAACACAATTGGAGATGTCGCAATAAAATTGGATTAAAAATATACTGGAATAATTGGCACAAATGTGTCTTTGTTTGTCACTTGTGATTTATATTGGACTTTTTTAAAGTAGATTTACTAAAGCTATGAAGCGTTAATTATGATATGTCAGTGTTGTACATGCGGCAGCATGTATTTCTACACTATGTGCTCTCTGAGGACACTGAACAACACCGGTCTTGTAGTTTCCTCTATCAACAACTGTGTGACTAACACTGAAATAGCACCAGCGGAGGCTAAGTTGATTTGACAGGACATGTACAAGAAAAAGCTATTATAGCAAAGCACTGGGCTGATTTGGTAAGAATGGCTCGGCTGGCCAGCTGAATCCATTTGGCAAATCAGGCCAAGTCAGATATAAGGTTGGATTTCAATGCTTCTCTCCAGCAAACATTTCTGCTTCTGATCTGCACTTCTTCTCCTCCATCTTTCAGTAGAGACCAATCACATGAGTAGCCATTGTCAAATAACTGTGTATAGATTTGCTCTAAACATTTTCAGTAGCTATATAATGCAAATTTGAGTTGTGCTATAGCCAAGTGATAATGTCACCATGTATGTACAATAGACTATAGGTTTCAGTGATTATCAAACATTTTGGCCCACTATCCCTAGAATAATAAGTGCTTAATTTGTTGCGACCACAAACAAACACAACTGTTTTTGTTTGTTTGTAAGTAATCACCAACACAAATGTTGGTGATTACTTATGGTGGCTTTCATAATGTAAAGTTTTGATTGTACAACATTAGCTTTCATGTTGTTGTTTCTTTTACTGCATTCAGACATACAGTATTCTTAATTCTTCATTAATTCGCCATTCATTTACTGTTGAGTGCAAACCACACAACGTAACATAGTGAGGTCCTACCAGAAACAGTGGTCAAAGCAAGGTTTACTATATCCGTAGAGTATATCACACCCAACATCTTTCAGAAAAATAACTCACTTTTCAATATGTCACGTCCAGAGAAATGAGGAGCCTATTTACAGTTTATAACTCAACCACACATCAATAATAGAAAAGACAGATTACAGTAAATCCATGGTTCAAAAGCTGCATACCTCTGAAATGTCAAAGGGGAAGCCGCAACGGATAACTCATCTCAAAACTCATTTCGACTGCACAATGCAAGCTGTATTACAAATATTCAACAGCTCACTGTTCCCTGCAGGTATTTCTCAGCAACAAACTATACATTTTCATTTGAGATGAGAAGAAAGGAATTTTTTTTCTGCATTGGAGGGCAGCCAAACCAATTTAATTACATTCCAAATGGGCACAATCTCTACATAGCAACCAACCCGTGTTGTATTTCTCAAACTTCAACAACCTCCTTGACTTTCTCTGAGTAATTGAAATCTTCCACTCTTCCACCCTTCATCATTACACGGCACGGCAGAATGTACAACAAACTAAACCAGAGGAACAAGGAGATCTGGCGTACAGAATGGGCTCTGTTAGGCAATTTGTAACTTCATCAGTGTGTTATGATACAGTTTCTCTGAAGTCAATTAAAAAAATAGGCTGTTGTGTATCTAGGAAGAAGTAGCTCAGGCTGCTGCCAAAACCAGATGATTGCAGGAGTCTGGTGTCAGCAAAACCCCGTCAACGTATGACGGGAGGTCATCCTTTTTCATTTTGGACTCTTTTTTATTTCACTGTGCCATGTCCAAAAGCATTCAAACAATTCATTTGATTTGAAAACATTTCATTTGAAAATTATCAGAATCAGTTGTTTAATCTGCATCTGAAAGATATGAAATGTTGAGAATTATTGTTCAGAAGGTAATGTATTGCACACATAGGAAAGAACAACACTGATTCCAAAAACTAATACCATTGACATTTGACAGTTTTTATTTTTAAAGTAGAGGTAAATATTTGCTTATCTGATTGGTTCCATCGTCACAGGATTGGATATGAGATAATGTGTTATTGATAAAACATCAAAATAGACTATAATTTAAAGTTTAATGTCGAACCATCTTCAGTCCCAAATTATTTTCTTTTTAATTGTAAAACAAACTTGGACACTGAATGGACATCTTCACCCATAATATGTGTGATTTATAAAAATTAGGTGCTTTACTGTAACAACACTCTGTATAAGATTCAAGGTTTTCCCAAATGATTTGGAATTGTCTACGTAAAACAAAGTAAAAAATAAGTAAGCACATTTAAAAAAAATGCTATATTTTAGCATTAGAGTAAATGCTTAAATAACATTTCTCTCTCTGTCTGTCTGTCTGTCTGTCTGTCTGTTACTAAATTTGAGAGCCAACCACATGCCATTGTCTTTGTGTCAAAGATTAAGTGAAACCAGGAGTGTCAGCAAGGCCGTGTTTGCACAGTGAATCTACTCTGTCTCAGCTGCACCAACACAAACGCACCACAAAGTAATGTTCGCAGAAGATTCAGTTGCAACATGTGAAGGTGTGCCTACAAAATTATATCCTATGTTCGCTTTAATATAGTTCTAAGATGACATGCAGTTGTTTTTCAGCTGATGCAAGGTCATCTTGAAAAACGTCAAATTACTTTTGTTCAATACACAAACAACAGACTAAGGCAATTACAGTGAGATTATTATGAACAATAAGAAACAATGACAGTAGCTGTGTTTGCTTATTCTGGAGGGTTTGTAACAAGGAGGGGCAGTTGACACACAACAAACTAATACTTTGTTCCTTGTTTCCCCTGGGCATTCCCAAAGTTACTAAAACGATGTAGATCACCTGTAGTCCAAGATATAGACCTACTTTTAAAATTTTGAGCAGCAACTCTTTAACAAATTTTAGTGTGTACTAGTACAAGTCCCATGGGAGTCCCAAAATGTATTAAATAGGGGTGGGGGAAAAAAATAGATACTGCATAGCATCGCAATATTTCCCATGGCGATACTGTATCGATACACAGACGTCAAATATCGCAATTATTTTTTCTATATTATTTTTTTTAACCATTATTTTAGTTTCATCATATAAATTGCACATTGACTGTAATTAATATTTATTACATGTTCATGTCAGTTAGTTGGCTTGACAATCACATTTTGCAGCAATACAATTTATAAGATGAACAAACCGTTGTTGACAAAGATTTCATTTGGGGACATAATTTGAAGTTGGAAAAAGTCATAAATTGCAAAATATCGCAGAATATCGCAAAATTTTTAAAATCGCAATAATATCGTATCGTGGGATAAATATTGTGATATTATTGTATCGTGGGGCCTCTGGTGATTCCCATCCCTAGTAGCAAATTGGATTTCTAATCCTGTTTTGTTATTGTAATAAGTAAAGTATTTTTTACATGGAACTTTTTGTTTGAGAACACCAATGGACAAGTGATGACCATAAGCAATACAGAAGGAAGTAGTTAAATGTGTGAAAGCTTCATTGTCAAAGGTGAAATAAATAGAGTGTTCTCATCTTTAAAATTAATCGAGCAGAGCCATGCATCTCAGCTAATCCAAAATAAATACTGCCATTATACAACCAATTGAGCATGCAGAATCTAATTAAGGATCTAATGGCTCATACTGTACAGCGTGGTAATTACTGTGGTATTGGCAAAATGAAATCAAGGCATGCTCTGCATACATTATGTTGGTTGTGTTTTGTTAGTGTCTGTGTTTGCGTGTATTTGCTTATACTTGAATGTGTATGTGTGTGTGTGTGTGTGTGTGTGTGTCCATGCTCATGGTCTCTGTGCGGACCCAGAGCAGAGGGAACCATCCATCCCCATTGTGTTTGCTCAGGACATGCCTCAGGAACCTAAGACAACTGTTCTTGTTTGCCCAGGCTTGCCAACCTCTCTTTAATACACCCTAACAGCTGCATTATTCCACTGCGCCTGTTGACACTACTGTTTCTTGCTTTACTACACATTTATCCCATGGAATCTGTTCCATCACATAGACAACCTTCCTTAAACAACGGTCTATAGCTGATAAAACTGGAGAGCGCATTGGAAATGTGCAAGAATGCTACGCCCTATTTTAATTCTCTGAAAGACTGTACATAGATTCTCTCTCTCTGACAGTTGTGTCCCACAATAGCTAAATACAGAGTGATTAACCTGCCTACTCTCACAGTGATTCACTACATGACTTGCTTAAGGGTTGATTTGGGGCCAGCCATCAACAGGCATAACTTTTCAGTGGTCCAATATCTTGTGCTATGACTGCGAACCTGGTCCAGAGCATGACTGCTAAATGTACCCAACGTTTCTCATCCACTCAGTAGTTAAAATGTCCAGGTTGTGGAACAGAGAGCAATCTCACTCATAAAAGCCAAAACATCTACAGTATGCTTCCAAAACAGAAAATGAAAAGCAATTTGTTAGGGATGAATTTGGATATTTCAGTGTTAAAGGCATGTCATTTTCGAGAACGTTTACTAAATTCGAGCACAAGTCTAAACAATATTTCTATGTGGCCCTCCGCGCACGCACAGAGAACGGTAGGATAGTGAAAAGCGACGAGATATTTGGTTTGACAAAATTTGTATTATCTTACAAAGATGACTTTACCTTTAAATGTGTGAGATTATTTTCCTATATAAAACATAGTAAATTAAGTACATTGGGAACATTTACATTATGGTTACTATTAAAGTGATTCTATGGCTTTCTGCCACTAGGTGTCACAATAAGCGCATCAGAATCTACAATAAAAACAAACATGTGCAAGGGGTTGGCCCAGATACTGTATGTAAACAAAGAACAGAGGAGCTCAGGTTACAACGCACACGCACACGCACACACACACACACACACACACAGTGTTATGTCATCATCTGTTGAGGATGCAAATACAATTGGTTGTTTGCTGCTATACTGATGTTTACAATATCATATGTAGACCAACTTTGATGATATGTCCATTCAAAAAAGCATTAAGGCACTGTGTATGGGGATGACAAATAAATAAGGCAAATAGTCCTGAAAGAGATGGATGGTTTCCAAATAGGTGTGCTGAAAGAAAGAGAACTACCCTACCGTGTAATGCTTCTGTAGTGCTGTGAAAATACAGTTGGCTCCTTCTGCATCTCATCACAAGGCAGTGTGTAGAAATGGTTAAATAACCCCAATGCAGCAGAATATATCTCTCTCTCTCTCTCTCTCTCTCTCTCTCTCTCTCTCTCTCTCTCTCTCTCTCTCTCTCTCTCTCTCTCTCTCATTCTTTAGTGAAATCCATCAATCAGCATTTCATGCAGTTTGGGTTTGAACCACACCAAGTGCACTAAAACAATAAACGTCTGTCTTTCAAGTCGATATCTGGACTGGAACACATCTGGTGGCAAGGCTCATTTTAGTTTCCACATCGCTGAGTGACATTACAGACTCAATGGCTAGCTGAAAAATAAAGCACCCCTAAAAATCTCTAAAATTTTCTCTTCATTTTCAACCCCCATCTCTCTCTCTCTCTTTCTTTACGATCCCAAACACTCCCCACCTCTCCCCCTCCCAGTGCCAACCAGCCCTTCAAATGCTATTCCAGTCTCCCATCCCCCAACCAATCAAGAAGTGAATATAAAACAGCACAAGGAAACGGCGGGCAGACTGCTCGAGAGCAGAGCAGGCAAGGCTCTCTCCACTGATGAGCCACTGACTTCCTCGTGGACAGCTGGGTCTTATTGCCCTTGAACGCAGGTGGGTAGGTAGTTAGAAGTTAGATGGGTGTACGAGTAGGCTACATGAGCCAGCACTCAGACTCAAATTTAGTATTTAGGTTTCAAGGGACAGTGATGTGACTCGGGACTATGGTGACTAACGCCAAGGGTTGAGCAGGGACATGGATGTTTCAGTTTGGGTATCAACATATACACAATATGTAATTTCATATAACCTTGCCTATACTTGACTCACTGATTTGTACTCTGGCTTCAGACAGCAGTATAAAACTACTTTTGATTAGCATCCCAAACGATTATGGCAGAATTTTAGGCAATTTACAATAATTCAGTGACATAAATAGCCTGCCCCGAACGTGATTAAGTGGCCGCTAACCCATCTGGAGAGACTATTGTATCTATTCTCAGCCATATGACTTACAACCCTCTCAGTACCTTCTAGTAGCTGAGTCGTGTCTAGTCTATAATGTATACAGGAGCAATGGGAATTATACCGAGCTATTTGACGGTGGATCTGTTCCCTGGGTCATTATAGACCAGTGGTGGGGAATATGATTTCCGGATTTTGAAATAATACTTTTTTTTTAAATCCAGTTTAATTAACTGTAAATAAATACAATAAATTTTTAGCAAAAAATCATAATTTGTCTGTCTACAGTGTACAGAAAAAAAAACACTAGTGTACAATACTGAACACATTGTATAGTTGCTTTGTATAATACTCTATCTACAGAGTGGAATCTCAGCTGCTGCAGCTACTTATCGTTAACTCAAAGATACAGTCAGCCCCAGGCGATCTGGCTTCCCTTCATAACCTTTTGACATTGCTGCTAGCGAGGTAAATAAGAGAACAAATCAGAGAACGAGAGAGTGAGAGAAAATAAAGAGTCCGAAAGAGAGAAAAAGACACATAAGCACACAGACAGAAAGAAAGAGTGAGACACTTTCTGGTAAATGGAAATAAACAGGCTACATGAGCCAGCAGACTAATCTTGCATTTTAATCTTAAATTTGTGTTTTTCAGTGTTTAAGTAATACATGTAATATTTAATTCATCGTTCGAAATCACTATATTATTCACTCTTCACGAGTAATCAACTTCAAGTGGAGTCAGCCAACATGGTGGTGATAACAAAGTTAAAATCCCCTCTCTCTCTCTCTCTCTCTCTCTCTCTCTCACCCCCCCTCTCCCTCTTCCCCCCTCTCCCTCTCCATGCACAGTTTAGGTATGCATGGGTTAACATTTCCCCAGTGAGAATGGTCGGGACGCTGCAGTTCGGACTGGCCAGTCAGCACTATGTTATGAATGGGCACAATGAAAAATCCCAAGTCCACCCGGTCGGCCCAAGAAAGCTTGCCTCCATGTAATTAGCTTCTCTGTGTACCAAATTGAGTGCTGCTGAAATAACTGTGACTTTTCTATTTCTATTAACGTCATGTTTTGGAGAAGAAAGAAAAAAAAACACGTTGTGAAAAGTGATATGTTCTCCACCCTGGCGATTCAGTACACTGCAGTATCCCATGACTAATACAGTGATTTGGACTGTGGGGGAAATGGAACGGACCAGATTAAACAGGGATTCACAACAATGTGCAGTAAACTGCTACAATGTATGGTATTGCTAATGTACCTGGGGGTAAACATGAAATCCTTTGTCTGTACAGATAATGCCTCAAAGGCATGCTATTATATGCCTTATAGGCTTGTGCAGCTCAATAATTCACTCGTGTTGTTAATTGTATTGTGACATCTGTTCATGTATCAGCGATCACTTGCATAAACTGTGACTGAATGAAGGTTGGAAAAAAACAGTCAAAATGTATCTGAATAATATAGCCACACTGCAACTGTACACTGCATAATATATGCAAACCATTGGATTATAATCCTACAAGAAAGCACTACAGTGTAATTACATGCATGTCCCTCTCTGGCCCATTACTGTTAGAATCGAGAGCGATGTGGGGGAACTTAAACAGCCACAGTAGTCTATCTAACTTAATTTCACAGAAATTATTTAGCTGAGGGGGGTGGGGGGGGTTGGGTTATGCACAAGTCATAATGCATTTGACAAATATTCTCCCGCTAAAACGGGCATTTGCGAAGAAGTGGCCTTTAGCGCTGGTACACAGACGAGTGTAAGATGAACAAACAGTCCTCCCACTCACCGAGGATAGATAGAAGATGCTTCAAAAATATTAGGAGAAAGCTTGGGCTAAAGTAAGGATGAGTCACGCTAGAGTACAGGACAAAGCAACTTGAGAGGTGAGCACACCACAGAGCGGTGGGGTTTACACCAGGATGCAAATCGATTCTTAAATGTTGCGTTGCTTTGAAATGTGGGAAAAGGGCTTGTTTTGTCACATACTTTGGTCTGCTGGAAGCATTTGTGTCTAAATATCTTTGATACAAAGCTCATTTTGAATACATTTGAATAAACTAATATACTTATTAAATAAGGTATAATTAACTGTGTTGTGGATGATGGTGGAGAACACAAAAACATGTCCCACTGCACTAATCTGATAATTATGTATGTTAACTTCCAGGTTGTTATCTATAAATCTATCATGAAACATAATTAGGTCGCTATGTGGCCAGTTAAGACCAAGATCTAGTTTAAACCATATCTCTGTACCTTCGTTAACGTGACAGGCAGGTACCTGCACTAAACACATACTGTACATGTTAGTTAACAGTCTTGGAAACAACATCAAACATAGCATACATATGCACACTGCATAAGCACAAACATGAAACCTCCAGTCATACAGGCTTCCAAGAACACACATTTTAGGGTTTTTAGAGCAACAACACGGGATGTGATGAGCTTTTAATAAAGGGACATTCCCATTTACAATTTGTACTGCTGTGTTATCTAAATTAACACTGTTTCATCAATGTAATACATGTCAACTGTTTACTTTCACATGCTTCACTGGATTTGGTTTGAGCATATTTACTCATTTGGGGCATTTTGTTCAGTCAACATTGTAATGTATGCTAAATTGGCCTTCGTGTGTATACAGTATGAGTGTAACAGTCATTATTTTTTTATGATATAGCCTAGTTCATGAATTGATTGTACTAGACAGATAATTACACTTTCCCAACAAAGGTTAGGTGCTAAACATGACTTGCGAGGGAATGAATTGTGGCTCATTCTGGCACTTTTAATGCAATGTTAACTTGGAGTGGGGCAACGTAACCTCATTTTACTCTTAAAAATGACATTGCTGTAAAAATGAACTATCGCTGCTTTATCAATAGTCTATGGTTACAAAGTTGTAGTAGTAGCATTGCAGTGAAGATAATATGTCACTTTACATCTCAGACACGCCTGGTACTTTAGTAATGACAATGTTATATGATTCTGTCCTTGAAACCCAACCCTGCTTCTTATTAGGACTGGCCAACCACCTTTATGTAAACAGGATCTCACTGAATCATGATAGCTATAGTACAATACATTTATACTAGAAGCTCAAGGCCTTACTCAAGGAAATCCACATTTTGCTAGAATCCTAAATCAACATCTTGTGGTACTATGCGTGCACACGTGCGTGCATGCGTGTGTGCGTGTGTGTGTGTGTGTGCGCGCACGCGCCTGTCTGTCTGTCTGTGTCAGTGGTGGATGTGTGCATGCATTTGAGAGAGTGCATACTGTGCCTGCACGCAGGATATTGTCTAAACTGAGCAGTTTTACAATTCAAATATTGTATTGCACTATAATGCTTGACTTTGTCATCTGCAGAAGTTAATCGCCTGCTGGCCTGTCTCCAGTCGCTAGTCAAAGCAAACCCATTTGGATGGCTGTGGGCATGCCTAGCTACAGCCCTACCCAATATTTACTGACAAAATATTTACATAACTTTTACATTGACCACAGCAGAAACTACAGGCTTGTTCATGATTAACTATAATCGTCATATACTATATGCATGTTGAACACTTGTCATTTCCCTTGAAGAAAAAAGCATATCATAGCATATTATGGTTTTTGAATAACATGCATTTAGAAGCAGTAACTTGTTTAAGATTATAGGGTTTCATCTTAAACGTTAAAGCCTACTGTACAGTATTATCTAAAGATACACTGCACAATACAAATTAAAATATCAATTTTAGAACAAGGACATACATTTAGACTGAAATGTTGTCTACGTCGATACAAATAAATTGTAGGCTGTATGATCTCAATAACATTGTGAGGTAGCTTAAGCCTTAAAGCCTACATCACTTGCAGGCCTACTTTTTAAATTGTAGATTAAAACGCAGCTGACGTCAAAACCTCTTGTAGGTTTTTGTGATTTTTCACTACATTGTATACAATGTTTGGTGGGTCTAAATAAAGAATAGTGGATATTTTGCACCTGCTTGTTTTTGTCGACATCAGATATTGTGAGGTTGCTAATCGCCAATGAATATATTCCAACATAGGCTACTTAAGTAGTCGCCTTAAGTAGCCCACTGTTACCTACGGCTTAAGTAGCCCACTGTTACCTACAGCTATAGCTACCCAAAGTTTGATAAACCATATTTAATTGATCATTACGCATGTGTGTATAGCAGATATTAACTTGCAGGGCTATATGTAAACATGTTTTTACTTCATTTGAAAAAATAGGCAATATCAAATCAGAGGCAAAATTGCATAAAGTAAATATAGAATACATGAAGCATCGCAAGCGAGGTCTTAACCAGTGCGTTTGTTGCGCGCTATTTTGTCATGGGATAGGACTGTGCAGTAAAATGCCCAATTTAATTTACATTATACATTATTGCTAGTCGATGTAGTCTAATTTTAGAGAAATGTGCGATGTCGGATTTCGTTGGAGAGTTTGTTGACATAAAAAAAAGTTTAGAAAAATGCTGTGCAGGCTATTAATTTATTGCAAGACAAGTATGGGCTAAGTGCGACTAGAGTTTCCCCGAAGTAGTAGACATAAAGTATAACACATTTGCATTATGCGTAGGCATAGATAACCAAATTGTTATGAAAAGCCAAATAGTTTGAATAGGCTACTGCTGCTTAGCCTACCAGCACACTAGAAGCAATATGTAAATATTTACCTTGTTGTGGTAATAGTCCAAACTGGAATCAGTTGGCAACGTACATGAACCCACGCTTGATGGGGGAGCTGGATAAAATCTCACGTCCATCTCAGAGTCCGCAAGACTGACGGCATGAAAGCACAGCTAAAAAGCCAGTGCGAGTACTCTCTCTCTCTCTCTCTCTCTCTCTCTCTCTCTCTCTCTCTGTGTGTCACTCACTCTCTGTGTGCCTCTCTGTCTC
>JAODUH010000020.1:1449122-1479543 GCA_027564835.1 Typhlichthys subterraneus | reverse complement strand
GATAATATATACATACAGAAAGAAAATACTTGTATGGACCAGAAGACATCAGACGAGTGAATAACATCGAGGGAGATACAGGGAGCACACTGTGAATGCAGTGATCTCTCTTCGTTCCACCATTAATTCCATTCACTTGATGTCTTTGATAGTGCAAAGCTTGTATGTAATTGGATTCTTGCTGGTGTGAAGATGGATGGTGAACATTAAGGAAAGGAAGGGGAGACCGTGGTGCGTATGTGTACATGCGTGTGCGTGTGCGTGTGCGTGTGTGTGTGTGTGTGTGTGTGTTATGGGGTGGGGGTTGGTTGACGAATACAGTACAAAAATGTCTAAAGGAGGCATTTCCTTCTGATAAACCTAATTCAATGTTTCTCTTTCTCTCTCTCTATCTCTCTCCCTCCCTCACTCTCTCTCTCTCTCCCTCCCTCTCTCTCTCTCTCCGTGCTGCAGCTGTCTATGAAAGAAGCAGGAGATGGCCTCCATGCACAGATGAACTCAATGATGGGAGCTCTCCAGGAACTCAAGGTCCTCCAGGTCCAGACAGCCCTGGAAAACCTCGACATCTCAGGGCGGCCGATAAACCGAGGAGCCCCGTCACCTGCTCCTCCCACCTCTGAGGCCTCCTACCCCATGTCCTCTCCTAACCCGACCATGTGCGGAGAGCCCAGCTCCAGTCGGAGCTCCAGGCCATCGCTGGACAGCAGGTCCACCAGCAGAACTCGGCAAGAGGACCAGAGGCGTTCCCAACGCAGGAGCAGCCTGGGAACCTCGGCGTCTTCCAGCTCCAGCCTGGAGAGCCAGAGAAGCCACAGAAACGAGAGCAACCCTGAGTCCACACCCAGGAGGTGGTCGGGATACACTGCTCCCCAGGTGGACTTCTGCGGGCCAACCGTGGGCAACCCTCCGCCAGAGCCCCGTCCACAGGCAGTGTCGGCTGGCCGCTCCCACACTGTGGACCTGCCAGGCATCCTGGACAGCCTGTCCAGAGAGGGGCCATCCCTGGACGGCGACTACTCCCAGGAGAGAGCGGACGACGCCGGTGACTGGACCTCCTCGCTCATGAGCCGCCGCCGCAGCCGGCAGCCGCTGGTGCTGGGCGACAACGTCTTCGCCGACCTGGTGGGCAACTGGCTGGATCTGCCCGAGCTGGAGAGGGACGAGGAGCAGGAGGAAGGGGAAGAGCGGGTTAAGGAAGAGGAGGACGAGGAGGCGAGGGGGTGGAGAAGGAAAAGGAGAGGGGAGTCTCAGGACAGACCCGACACACCGGCCCACCCGCTCCGCCTTAGCCGCTCGCAGGAGATTTGCCGGAAGTTCTCGCTGACCGCCAACATCTTCAAGAAGTTCCTGCGCAGCGTGCGCCCGGACCGGGACAAGCTTCTCAAGGAGAGGCCTGGCTGGGTGGCTCCGGAGCTCCCGGAGGATGAGCTCTTCAAGAGGCCCAAGAAGGCGGCCGCCAAGCCCTCCAAAGGGAGCTTCTACCTGCCCTTCTGGGCTACCGGGCAGCAGGGCAAAGGGAGGCCGTGTCCCCCGCTGGCTGAGGTGGGGATAAAGCACCGCGAGCTCTGTCCAGTTCACCCACAGCCGTTCTCAGGGATCCATTTAGACAGAAGGAGCCCGTCGCAGAGCTGGCCGGAAACAATGCAGCCCTTGTTTGACTACAACACGGCTGTATGGGTCTGACACTGACATTCAGGCCCAGGCCTTTAAACTGCTGGGTGTGGAGAGGGAAACGGCAAACGCTTGCCTGACAATCTATAGCTAATACCCTGAGTGTGTGTTTGTGCGTGTGTGTGTGTGTGTGTGTGTGTGTGTGTGTGCGTGTGTGTGTATGTGCGTGTGTGTGTGCGCGTGTACGTGAGTGACACAGAGCGCCGGACGGATGGAACGAGGGACTTGTATAGGCGAGACTTCACCTCAGTGTGTGCATGCATGTCTGAGCTCTGGACTGGACCATAATCAAATGGTACGGTGACATGCAAGGTGTAGTCAGCGAGGCTGGAGAAAGATTGTTGATATTTGAACTCAATGAAAAGAAAACACCATTCCCTTCAATGCCACAGAGGTGCTCCCTCAGAAGCTCCACCCCCTAAAAAGTGGACTAGCGTTTGCCAAGACTGGGATAGTTACACGGTGCGGCCCGCATCACCTACAGAGCCAGTGTAGAAACACCAGATAATTGTTTCAGCAGGCACACGTGTAGGACAGCTAGTGAACCATGGAGGTCTTCACAACATTTGACACACTTGTAAGAGACACATGTCTCATACAAGAAACATGTCATGCCTCCTTAAGGTTCCGGGGAGAACAATTGGTCACATACCCAATGTATTTGACTATGCCACATATTTTATGCAACCTACAGTATGTATCATACTTGATAGTCTGTCTCGTGCCTTTGAATGATGCACCGAGGGTTGGTTCAGGCTACAGGGGCACCGATATGGGCACCGAAATGGTATGACATTACGACAAACAGCTGTTGCTAAATGCACTGCCACTGAGTACTGAGTCATAAGCTCCCAGTGCCTACCCTATAAAAACCCAGACATCACAACCGTGGAAATCTAGCTTTGATGGAACCAGTCACATTACATTTACCTTGCTCAGGGAATGAGTGGGACACGAGATAATGCTATATTTAAATGGGTCTGATGCTGTTTAGATGTTCCATTCTGAGACTACACTGTATGGAAGGAATACTCCTGTGTAGACATGGCACACGATGACTCAGCTGTCAGTGCTCCTGCATTGTATTATGCAGAGAGACACAAAGGGGATAGACATGGCGCAGGGAGAAAGGCACCCTGAATAAAGAGAAGGAGAAAGATGGCATCAGAAATTGGGAGCGCTGTCAGGGTCTGTCTGTCTGTCTGTCTGTCTGTCATCTGGTGCCTGGTCGTTACATAAAGCCCTGATGCAGGTAATGCCAAGGATTAAGTAAACGATCATGCAGCTGTTATGAGTGCACAAGGGTATAAATACACAGGGCCCACATCACGTGAACCATACACATTTTTCATTTAAATGTACAGATGTTTTGTATATAGTTGTTATCGACGGAACACAGTAGCAGTGACTGAATTTACTATTCTAGAGCATGATTGGGTAGCTAAACGTTGTGCTAGTTTAGCACAGTGCCATGTAAACCGCACTTACAACTAAACCCAATGCTTTGTTAAACTATGTATTTTCTTGCGTCATAGTGAATAATATGGTTTTAACATCATAAGAAGACGTCACCAATTCCCTCAGGGTAAAAGATTACATTGCCCATTTAAAAGCATCCGGAGTTCTAGTTCCAGTAGTGGACCGTTGTAGTGCAAAGACAATCTGATACTTTAATCATTTCAGTCATCTTGATATTTCACTTGTGCAAATTATTTTACCAAAAGGAATATGACTTAGGTCTTTCCTATGTCTAGGCCAACTAGTCCATATGGGCTTTCCTCAGTATTCAGGTCAACCATCTGACAGTTTCTGTTAAGGTTACGCTGTTCCATTAAGGCTTTGAGATGACATAAAGGTGTTTGTATTTAAATGTATGTCATTAGTGTTATTCAACAGGGTTCCACGAACCTCCTTTAGTGATTCTGTCAAGTGCACTGTGAAACTGTCACTGACTTTATTAAAAGCATTTTCAAAATGTACCATTTTCTGCATTTTACTCATATACTGTATACATGTACAAACCCTCCTTGACGTCACCCATAGTTAATCTAAAGAACGTATTTGAATAACCGTTGTGCTGGCTCTGGCCATCACCATTATTGCAGTACCTCACTTCGCCTGTAACGCCCCCACTATGCCCCCTATTCATTATAATGGGAAAAATTAATGACTAAGGTATTTTTAACTGATGCGTTATAAATAACTTATTCTCCCTCATCAACGGGGAGACTAGCTATAGAGACTCAAACATTTTTTTCTTTTAACCAGGCTGTAAACATGATTATTTTTGCTGTAAGGTCTTGACATTTTTACATTGTAGTCTATGGGGAGTCTCCCTTTTGCAGCCAGCCTCAAGCGGCTATTGAATGAACAGCAGGCTTAGCCACTTACGTGATGTATTCATTTCTCAGCACCGGAGGTTCCCGCTTGCTTTTACTGTGTATCTTGGGTCATTAGCCATTTCATACAGCAGGCAGTGCACTGTCAGCATATTTGCCTATGACATTATGGTAAATGATGTAGATGTCTGAGGAGCAGGACACTGCATTTGACCCACACCAAGCTCCTTCTACAACCTAAGCACATACACACAACTCACATAATGAGGGTGAGCTATTTGTTTGGGATCGTTTCATATAGAGAAAATAATCAGAGAGCTCCAGAGCAGTCAGAATTATAAAGTTTATTAACTTAAGCTGCTTTATGATGTTTCAACCTAATATACCATACAATAATCATACCATTTCCATTACATGTTCCCTTGTCGGTTGGTACTGTATATTTGCTGGAGCACCCCTACGGCCTACCATTTAATACCATAGTTCCCATTAGTGTTTGTAAGTCAGAAGGAAGAAAATTGCAGTAGGTGGATTGCCTTATGACCGGCTATCGGTACTATGTATTTAACTATCGGTACACAGCACTCAGGATATGATCCGAATATCCCAGCATACCGTCTAGGGGTTTTGACAATTGGTTCTTTTGTAGCTATAACCTCCTGTAGTGTTTCTGCAGTAAACATGCAGTGTGTATGTGTACACCTAATACAGTTGTACTAAAGAGATTGTCAAATGGAATCCATGATCAGCATTTGGGTCATGCATTGACTTAGTGATTGCAATTCCGAACGGAATAGTTTTTAGTTTTGGTGTGGCCCACAGCTCGCACTCTGAATACAGTAAAGTGTAGTGACACAACTGGCAAGTTCATGTAGGGCAGAACTAGATTAAGCCTGCATGGACAGGAACTAAAATAAGTCTAAATCTGAATCTCCATCAGGGCTTTAAATATATAAACACAGCATAGTATAGACTATATTGCCCTCGTTCTCCACAAAACACATCAGACCAACCTCTGGTTATCTCTTCTGTAACACTTGCAAACATTAAGTCTTGGCAGAAGTTCTCCAAGCTTTCAAACAAGCACAACGATTATATCAGTGCTCAAACAAGGCCATGCTAACATTAGCATGTACTGTATGTGCCTGGGTCCATGTTACTGTAATGCGGCGCATATTGCAGAAACCATGCATACTTTTCAGACATGATAAGCTCCATGGTGTTCTCTGAGCGTTTCGAAAACCTAAGACCTTTATGACACGCACACGCACACACAGATGCACGCACGCACACACGCACGCAGGCACGCGCACACACACACACAGACAAATGCACATGCACACGCACACGCACACACTCACACTCACACACACAGAGACAGTTCACTGAGAATCCTGATTATAGTAATAACACTATAGTTCTGTCTTTGTTTAAAGAGGTACTGAAAAATAGGCGTTTGAATACTGTTAGATTACATTACTTACAGTACTGCAGTGAACATTTGTGTGTGTGAAAGAGTAGAGAGAGAGACAAAGAGAGACAAAGAGAGACAAAGAGAGAGCAAAAACGAGGAAGAATGAGAGAATGAGAGAGAGCTAGAGGGAGAGAGAGAAAGACAGAATGAGAGAGCGAGAGAGAGATAGAGGGAGAAAGAGAGAGCGAGGGTGCAACAGCTGCAACTTTATCCCTTATTCCCCGGCTACTTTCCCCTGGGTGGAAGCCTACAGACACTCCCCGTCCCCTCTCTCTCTCTCTCTCTCTCTCTCTCTCTCTCTCTCTCTCTCTCTCTCTCTCTCTCTCTCACTCTCTCTCTCTCTCTCTCGCTCTCTCGCTCGCTCTTGTCCCAGCCTGTCAGCTGGCAGGGCTATACAACTGGCAGCAGTACAGAGCAGATTCTGCAGGGTGCAGATATAGAATAAGGACTGTGACAATGGAAACTCAGTGATGGATGGGATGTCCCCTTGATGCAATAATGGAAATGAAAGTGTGCATTTTTCCGGCCAGAGGGGGCAGAGTGGAGAAAGGATCCTCTGCGTTGATACATATTTGTGCTTTGCCACTGCTGAAATTCAGTGCTACTTATTCTGCACATACGTCACACGGCACCCCTTGAAGTAACTGTGTGTGTGTGTGTGTGCGTGCGTGCATGTGCATAAAAGCTGTGTAGTAGGGGAACCCATGTATTCATCTTTCAATAGCCCTTCAGCTGTTCTGCTTGGCCTTTGGGAATGTGATCACGTTTCACTTTTTATAATTGTCAGCAAGTAAAAGTCCACAATGGTCAATCAGAGAGGCATTCCTGAGAGGTTCCCACATGAAACATGAGACACCTCCCCTACACACACACACACACACACACACACAATATTGTACACAAACACACACATGCACACACACACACACCACACACCACACACCACACATGCTTGAACTAGCCCACGGGTCATTTGTAGTAGCACATAAACACCCACACTTTTGGAAATGATAGACTACATCCTAAAACCACAGGGTAGAGTGAGATTGGAACTAAAAGGAGGTTAAATCTAGGTGGGTTCAGTGCAGATTTGCATCCCGGTGCAAATCTCACGCTCTCTTGTTTTGATACTACAGTACGTGAAATACTGTAAAACTGCATACAATAATATGTGGCATTTAACCAAACTTGTAATGAAGGCGCATTAGCACAGCACTGCATGTTTGTAACATACATAGTTATAAGGGATCATAATTTACACTAGAGTATATGTAAAAATCATTGAATGCATTTGAATTTGGGGTGAGAATGTCATTTTACAACGACTTTACTGTAGATGTATACTATGGGATGCACATTAAGCACACAAGACATGCCCAACATTTAAACACTGTAAGAAACTACAGACATTCTACTCTAGTAACAAGGTGAAAACTACAGCAGTGCTGTACATTCAGACTGGCAGAACCATACAGTGAGGGTCCCCCACAGCCTCACCCAGCGTTGCACAGACCCTCCCCAGACTGCAACATGAAGCTCCCAGCAGAACGGCCCTCCAGTCAGGCGGCATGGTGTATTTAAATGACAGATGAATTTAATACACAGGAATGTTTCCACGCTTTGATCCGAGCCCTGCTTGATCTTTTGGTGAACTGGTGGACCACAGTCAGCATGGCGTTGGCTCTGGTACCACATGATGGTACCAGTCAGAATGTGCAGTATTGTTGATTAATAAAAACATTTGTTGTTGTGAATATGAATCAGGAAAGTCAACTCCAAATAAACTCATGTCAAAACATCCAAGATGCAAAGCAGAGTAAAACGACATTTGAGAAAGTTTTGCATTTTCTGTTTGTTTCTAGTCAGTGATTATTTTACTTCTACACGTTTATAAAAATGTGCGCAATGAAGGAATGTAAAGCAGCCTCACGATTTAGTTTTTCTCAGTTGATTAGATGACAGCTTGTGTGTGTTGTCTGAGGGCAAAGTTAAAATCAGACCCAGAGGTTATAGGTTTGGACCGTTGTGTGTAGTTGATAAACATTGTGTGTGAAGATGTGAGATATAGTGAATTCTCCCAGGAATTCTGTCTAAGCAATTGAGAAAAACTAATATAACAGGAAGAAACAGAAGAGACACTAAAATAATACCCAGAACTGATCAGCCGTGTAATAATGTATGTCCAACTGAATGGCATCAACCACAACTAACTAACAGCACACTAACCGCATACAGTACATACAGTATATGAAAGATAAGTTCTACTACAGCAATTACTGTACAACACCCTCATTAAGTGTTGCTACTCCTTGTTCTCTGACACTATCGCTGATCTTCTCTGAATCACACCGCAAACGCCCACAAAACCCAGGCATGGAGACTGCCTAAAGAGTACAGGTCATCATTATACAGGCACGGCCTTGCTACTGCCAGGCAGGGCTGAGCCTTAGTCAGGGGCTAGTCTCACCAGGCAACCACAGCTTTAACTAATATACGCTCCGATTAGATGTGACCTCTGCTGATGGCTCAGCGGACAATGTTTTAACTTCTAACCTCTACAACAAAGGTATCAATTTTCATGAAGCCTGTCCAATCTCTTCAAATTCTAATAAGTCCTTCAAACAGGGAATCACTTAGCCTTGTACTTAGACAGTCTTATCTCTGTGGGGTGTTGCTGTCATGAAGTGGCTGTTTGCACTCTCTCATACACAACACGCACACACACATGCACACGCTCACGCACAGGCCCACTTCTCATTAGTCTTTCTACCATGCACACCAACATGCACAAATACAAACACACACAGCCCAGCATGCATTAAATTATAAAGTGTGGGCTGATGGCAGCTCACTAATCCTGATTAAGCACAAATCTCCAATTCTGACTCACACCCACACGGACGGTTATTTTGCTCTGTGCCTGCCGTTTTAGTCACAGCTGTCTAACATCCGTATCCACGTGTTAGCGTTTCTAACAGGAAAACCATTAAATGTTTATAAAAATAGGCGTGTTTTTTACCACGCCCACAGGGTGTCATGTTAACAGGGTTTGTCTTTTCTCTTCAACAGTTTACTGTAGTTCATATTAAGTGTTAGGCCAGTCTTTGCTATCTGACATGTACTGCAAAAATCTGTGTCATACTAACAGAGCACACTGCTATTTGCCCACATTTTCCATCCCTTCTTGCCTGGGATGGAAATGAAAGGAAAGGAATTCATATCAGAGCAGAGAGATGAACTTGAGGACTCCTGCAGCATTGCAGGCTGAACTGTTGAGAGTGCTTTATTCTCAAGAATGAAGGGTTTTCCTTGTTCAGCAACACATCACGTTTATGTACATTCTTTACACTAATGGCTACTGGAATAAGATGGATGGATGGTGGATGGCTATATCGATAGATTAGTTCATACAGTACAATACGTAGATAGAACACCTGAGCTAAATGGACAGTCGCACATCCCATCTATCTCTCCATAGAGCAGTAGAGCAGTAGAGCAGTAGAGCTGTAGCCCAGCCTGCCATATGGGTCCTGGGACAATTTAGCGGTTGACAGTTTGGATTTCAGTCTGTTTGTTTATTGTCAATGCAACTCTGCATGTGGTTGACTATAAGTAGAAGGCCATGTGATCGTTTTCAGCTAATTGTCAGAAGACTGACATATACACGGCTCCAAGATGAATCCAAGCCTGTCACACTTAGCCTCTTGGTGGAAATGTGCTTATTGGGACTAATCAAACCTCAACAGACTATGATGAACTTCTACACCAAAATATCAAGCCAGTTGTCAAGTTATACACAGGCCTTACCGTGGTTAACAAGATCATCCTACAAGATATACTGTATGAATGGGGAAATTATACTAGAGAGAGAGAGAGAGAGGGAGAGAGAGAGGAATAATGGAGGGCTTGATGGATGGTCCCTGAAGACTGGGGTGATCTCATAGCAGATCTGAAGCAGCGAACAAGTGGTCTAGCTGAACGTCACCCCTGGTTGCACATGCAGTAACCCCTAAAACTGGGGTTACCAAAGGTGCTTCCAGAACCTTCTGATATTGGGGACAATCAAATCATTGCCAGATATAATTCAAGCCTCAAAACAATTTCTAACATGTAAAACTTCCCAGAGATAAAGTTATTTTTTATTTTTTATAAACTTAAAGACAGAGGCAAATAATATAATTACTGCAGCAATCTGATATAAGATACACAAATAGCCAAAACATTAGGAGTAGACTATTACAGCCTTATTGCACCATTCCATCTGAAAATCTAACTCATATCCCTCCACCAATCATGAATGAACAGCAAAGCAGTGTTACAGTAATGGTAATATGTCAACCTTTTGAAATGCACAGTTCAGCAGTTTTTTCTCTTCATAAAGGATATATACAATTATAATCTGGGCAGCTGTAAATTCACTTTGTTTTTTTGTCCTATGACTGGACAGGAATAGAGAGCCCTCTAGAGAGAGAGAGAGAGAGAGAGAGAGAGAGAGAGAGACATATCAAGAATAACATGTAAACACACGGAAAAGGAGAGGGAATTGGCAGGAGTCAGGGGAAGTAAGACAGACGTTGGCGCTACATTTGCCGTATGGTATCCTCTCCCATGCACACACATGCCATATGGGAAGCTTATAGCGTGTCATTCAAAACTAGGTCACATGACTCATGATAATATATACATACAGAAAGAAAATACTTGTATGGACCAGAAGACATCAGACGAGTGAATAACATCGAGGGAGATGTATTATGCCATGTAGAATGAATAGCCAGCATTTCTTTAATTAATTCTACCCTTTTGTATATGATGTATTAAATGTCCACTGATGTGGCAATGTACAATTTTATTTTATTTCTAGTATTTATTTAATTATTTTGCAATTGTGTACTGTAAATCAGTCAGTGTGGGGTAATCTACCATAATGCAATATTGATTTTGGCTATGTACATCATTATCTTTTATTTTAATTATGTATTTATTTGTTATTTCTATGTTTAGATATTGTAAAATCCTTATTCTACTGTAAAGTGCATTGGTGAGCAAACTCTGCTCTCATCTGATGGCTCAATGTTAAAAAATAACAAAACAATGGACATTCAAACTGCGATTTTCACAATCGTATATATCAGTCTGTGTTTCATTTAATTCTACACTAGTGATATTGATGTATTTAATTTACACAGCGGAGGCAATGTAATTTTTAATTAATATTTTTTTTCCCATTATTAATCTATTTCTAATTTCTTTGTGATTTTAGCAACTGTATAAACCCTTATTCTATTGTAATCATTATTATATTGTAAAGTACTTTGGCAGTATTGTTCATCATAACATTCATGCCTATAAAGCCCATAGAATTGAATTGAGAGAAAGCGAGAGAGAGAGTGAGAGAGAGAGAGAGAGAGAGAGAGAGAGAGAGAGAGATAAGAGATCATGAACGTTGCTTAATTTGGCAGGGGAACAAATAATGTGTCAGTGAAATGTCCTAAAGCAATAATTAACCGATAGAATAACCATGCATAATTGAAAATCAGTCATTTTAAAAGAACGCGTTCATATCTAAATTACTGACTGCTCTGAGGAAATCTCCCATGGTGCACCAGTGTGTTGTGAGTACACAGTAACGGCATGACACAACCCTTCCATGTGTTTTCTACAGACAGGTTCTCCGTGACCCACCCAGTCCAATCAGTTCTAATCGTCCTCCTCCTTGCGCTGTGACCTTTAGCCCGATGCTGGCAGGCAGGCCGGAGCAGGAGGGGGAGCTAATGGGTGTGATGGCTCTCCTTTAACTTCACCTCCTGTGGGAGGATGGGGTGGTGATGGGATGACATGAGGCATTCACCTCCTCTGGCCCCTGAGGAGGAGCAGACAGCCCTGTGGAAGCCGATGCTGGGTGCAGAGCAGGCTGTGCCCGTGCATGTGCGTGCGTGTGTGCACGAGTGCGTGCGTGTGTGTGCGCGTGTTTGTGTGACTATGCACTTTTGCAAGCATACGGCACTGTGTATGTTGCATTCCACGTGCATAGCTGTGCTTGTGTGTATGTATGCTGCGGTGTGTTTTATATGTGCATGTTTGTGCTTAGCTGTATGTGTGTGTGTAGGGCTGTGCATACACACTCCTACATCTGTGAAAGGAGCCCTGTGTGCCTCTGTTGCAACACAACAAGCTACAGCCTGGCTAACAGTAGCTGAGTGTGTAATGAATGGTCGTCAGTCAGTGTGTATCAGCCGCTCGCAGGCCTGTGATTACCTCCTCCAGATATATCCCAAATTAAAGATGTGGGTTACAACTTTAACCCCCACAGAGCTGCTCAGCCTGATACGGCCCAGCCACCCCCGCACATCTTCCCTCTCGCCTCGGGCCCGTGCAGCTGCTGTGGCCTGCCGATTAAAGGGCACCTCCATTCACTTTGTGGCATGCCCCCCCCCTGGGTTTCCAAGTAGACGCTACACAGAATGTACAGCAGGTTCCTAAAGGCCTCCTGACCTTCTGTGAGAGCCTCATGTGTATTTGTTTACTTGGAAGGCTTTACAGTACGTGCATCTATCCTCAAAAGAAGGGATCCCTGGAGAAGCATTCACACTGTGCCATGTGTTATTAAAGGCCCATTTTCCTGGCATGAAGAGAATCAGACATCTTCCCATCTCTCCTTTATGCTTCCTTTCTAAACCTCCTTCATTTCCTTCTCTTCCATTTGTGCGTGCTGCAGAGGCCATAAAAGCTGATTTTTGTACTTTTCCCTGAGCACATGAATATGGGAACAGTCTATTAGTGCTAGAAAGATATAAAAGCTGACCAATGCGACAACAACACTGTCGGCTAAAAACTGTTGTTGTCTGGCCTTGCACTACTGGAACACTAACCCATTAGACTACAGTCTTTTTGTGCCAGTAACTGGTCATACTTGGTGCATTATATTGCATCAAAATTTCCAATATTTCCTAGGATGAAACCGTATACAATATAAAGTGATGCACACTTGTCACGATAAAGGTTGACAAGTGTAAAGGTTCATAGAGAATGGAGAAGGAGGCTCTGCTGAAGCCGCTGTATAGAACTAGATGAGAGCAACATCAGTCAGAATTGTGATGCCTCCAGTCTATTCTGCTGGATGAACTGCTAACACCACCTAACGCCAAGCTAGCAGGTGTCATGAGTGATTCTATGTGAGATGTGAACTGTGTAAGGCTGTAACTGTGATTCAAGATATCATTAACTTGACTTGACTTAAATGTATAGTCAGCTGTTGCAAGCTATTTGTATGTATATCCTCCATTTTGCTAGCTGACCGTTCTCTATATCTGTTTAAAAAAGAATCCGGTACTTATACACAGCTCTGTAGACGTTAATAGGAACATAAACAAAGTGCGCTCACATCAACAAAGTAGTGCTACGCTTTGATTCAGAATGCATTTAGTTGTGCGGAGCGGTGCCGTGGAGGGATATTGTTTGCAAACGTTCTCGAAAATGACTAACTCTGCCTTTAATGGTTTTCAAGCCTTGAACTATCTGTACCCATTAGCAAGGGCATACTCCAGCAGAGTGGGTCTTCTTTGTCAATGTATAAACACACACGTGCTCGCACATGCACACACACAATCACTTTCATTAACAAAAATTATTTGTTAATTATTTTGTCAAATGCCATCCATTCATAACAATTAAAACATTCGTATACTGTCTGACTTAAAGATAAAATGTGACTGTAAATGTATCTTCAGTGTTAACCATTGCTCTCTCTATGCTTCATTAAGAAGGAGTCTCATTATTCCACATTTTCCTCACTGGCTTCCTTTCTGTCTGCATGCTCTCTCTTTTTATCTTTCATTCTTTGGATCAAATGGGGCCTGTCCCCTATACTGAAGTTCAACATGAATGAGTGAATGAGGCTGACACAGTTCCTGTCTCTGAGTATTCTCTGGTGTAGATGTGTAAACACCCACTGTCTTTGGGTGCCTGGCTGTGAAATGGCATTAACAGACTATACACACACACACACACACAAACACTGTCTTATTTTGAGGTGGTACCAGCCATTCTTGTTATATTTGTTAATATAGCACTAACAACGTCTGTAAACATGAAGCTGCAATCCTTTCAATAAATGCCAGTAGGGTCGGTACATCTTTGTTCCTTATGCAAGCCTCTTTCAAGTTCATATTTGTGTATTTTGAATTAAGCCACTGCCAATTGAAGAGTGTAATTTAGGCCAGCGGTCCGTTTAAAGCATGCACAGCCCCGTCTCTCACTGACTTCAGGAGGGCTGGTTAACCCAAGCACAATCTGGTCTGCTCTGATGGGTTTGCCAGATGACTTGTTTTAAATAGTGCCAAATCTTTATTTGGACATACTGTAAATAAACACATTTGTTACACACGCACAAACACACACACGCACACGCACACACACACACACACTTGCATATACACACAAACATCCATTCATGCAGTGATTCTATAGAAAATAAATTCAAGTCTGTGAATTAATAAATATGTCATGTTGGAATCCAAGAAGAAAACTTACCTTGTGTAAAGACCAAAGCTGCTTTATGTTGTGACATCTAAATCAGTCTAAGATATTATAGCAACTAACTGATATTAGCCAGAAAACATTTACTGTATTTATTGTAAATGTTTTTAAAGGTAGTGTGACATTTCATATTTAAACACAATGTATGTTATTTTTTAAACCTCCAATTTTGTTCAGGGTATTTTAATATGCAGTGTAATCTTGCGTATTACCTAAAATAATGAATGTTTTTTGATGAAATTGCAGGCAAGACAATCTACAAGCAGCGGATGTTGTACTATTAGTAGCTTTGGATGCAAAGTTTCCATTTTAACATACATTACTGTATATTCTCTTTACATTTATTTTGAAATTAAACATTTTGATTCTGTAATGTTTTTGCTGTTTAGGTTTGATTGAAGGTACTAAATTATATGAACATTCTCAGAATTGTTTGCAAATAGACAAATGGAACGAGACAATGTATTCATATAAAACCAACATTACGATCCAATTACAGCAAGAAACAAAATGTAAAAATCTTAACATCCTGCCAACAGCATCAGTAAAGACATAAAAACAGACATGACTTGAATCTATTCGTGTGTGAGTGTGTGTGTGTGTGTGCGTGTGCGTGTATGTGTGTGTGTGTGTGTGTGTGTGCATGTGCGTGTGAGAGTACACTTGTGAATGATAGTGCTAATGAGCAAATGATAAGAGGAGATATGTTGACACGTGTGTACAAAGGCACATAACATTCATCATCCTTATAGAAAAGAGTGCAATGCCAGTACTGTAAATGAGAATATTTTCTTTAAAAACCAAGCTGTTCCAGTCAACAAACAAACAGGTATTATTGCAGTGAAACGCCTGACATCCACCCGTGTAAAATGTAATTCCTCTCTGACTAAAACACATTTTCCTTCTCCTCCGAGCAAGACCCAGGCTCTGCTTGACGTGAAAATACTGTACGTGCTCAGAAGGATTTATGGCCACAGGGGTTCAGGTGTGTGTGCACGCTGCATATGCAATAACTAAACAGACATGAACTCTTTATCGCTGTCTTTATAATTTACAACACACACACACGCACACACAAACATGTTGAACCGTCGGTACACGTCACAAAAGGTAATCTAAATATTATCAATGGACTGCATTATATTAGAACGTGGCCCAGCATCTCACAAGCAGTGGTGTTGCTGTAGTGGCAGTCACAGTGAGGTGAAAGCTGTCTGGCTGCATGGGGCTCTCACTATGTGATCATGCTCTAATATAAAGCAGTGAAGTGTTCAGTTCACCCATCTCTGTCTTGTCTGGGAGCGCACAATCACACACACTCTCTCTCTTTCTGCCCATCTGTTGCTCTCTTTCACTTGATCTCTTTCAACTGACTCACTGGTGCATCCTCCTCCCCCAACAACACACACACACACACACACACACACACACGCAGACGCACACACACACACACACACGCACAGAGAAGAAGGATGATGAAGAAGAATAAGGAGTATGTGATCAAATGCCAGTCCTCCCATTATGTACTTTTCCTCTCATTTATCTGCCCAAACTGCAATAATCTGATCAGAGAAACATATCACGGCTGTTTGCATGTGTATTTGAGTATATTAAAAATCATAATATATTATTATAAAGATGGGATATATAATGCAGCAATGTTCTATTACAATTAGAACCTTAGCAGTAGATTAATAAATAAAAATGTGCTGGTTCCTACTTTACTACAGCTATTCACTATACAGAGCAGATATAAAGAAAGCGTTATAAAGAAAAAGAATCCTAGAAATATCAACTGGGAGTTTCATTAGTCAAAAAAGCATCCATCAAGCTCCATATCCATCCATCCATGTATTACTGGGACACGTGGGACAGAAAAGGAATACAGAAGAGCCTATCGTTCTAGCGTCTTTGGCATGCGATTCATTACTGTCCTCAAGCCTCCCAGTCAGCAGAAGAGCAGGACTCAGCGAGCCACTGGCTCCAATTACATGCTTCAAGCTGCATTTCCTTTGTTTCAGAATCCCATCCCCATGCCCCCTAGCCACTGTGTTTTTCCATTGTCCTACCAATTTCCCTCTCCGTGTCGGCCAACAAATGTGACTCTGAGCAGAAATCGGCCGTCACACTCTTACGGGCAAACCTCTAATATTGCCATTGAAGCTAAGAGCAGAGGATTTAGTGCAGCGTGTGCACGTGTGCGTGCGCGTGCGCGTGGGCGTGCGAGCGAGTGCGTGTGTGTGTGTCCATACATGGTTTCATGCATGGAGAAATTAAAAGGCCTGCTATGAAACCCGTCATCATCCCTGAGCTGTGATGAATGCAATAGTGAGAAAAGCACCAAGTATACCATGTCTGTTGAAACCCAAGGGTGTTCTACGGCATATACTGCATTGTCTAGAAATACTTTTTATTTTTCTAAAAGATGATCATTCTAATCCCATACAGCAATGGTAAAAAGTACATTATTGTTTTGTCATCAATTTAGCCTTGTCTCTAAATGGCTCGTGTCCATGCAGCCAGATGTAAACAGCTGCTTGGTCTTGACACTCTTTGAGGAGAGCCTCAGGGTGAAATATGATCATGTATCAAAGATACCGGAGAGGGCATTTGTCTTACACCAATAAACTACACTACAAAACAGTTTTGTAGTGGTCCGATTTCAACCAGGCAAGACATTCAAGTATTCTTACTTACAATAAAGGAAACTTGGTTTAAAACACCCCCATCCCCCTTTCATTGTCACTCCAGACCAGCATACGGGACCCAGACAGCATCTGATATAATGGCAAAATAAATGGCATCAGGTAGGACTGGGGAACACAGAATAAATCCCTCATAAATAACTATGCAGGTCTGTGCCCACCTTACTACTACAGGTGAGAATGGGGGACAGCATTAGCGTAGCAAAGAGAGGCAGCAGACATTTCCAGGGAGTCAGGACTGCTAGTGAATTGATGCAGACACATTACTGACAGTGTTCCAACACACACACACACACACACACACACACATACACGCACACGCGCGTACACGCACAAGTGGTGTCGGGGGCCCTGGTGGCTAGAGAGGAGAGTGAGGTAATGATGAAAATAATGTCAAGCAAGGCAGAGAGAGGAGCACCTCCTCTAATGAGCTATTGACATTTAGCGATAGTGAGAGTGGAGGACTTACACTGAACAATGTCGGCGACACATTTGCATACACAATAACAAAAAGAAAAGAAAAGGAACAAATGAAACAATGGTCTGCGTACAATTCTGCACAGAGATGGACAAAGCAAGCATTTATATAAAAAGATAAGAACTGCTACTGACAGAGGGACGGCCAGGGGATCAGGTTGCAGAAATCAATGGATTACATCATGTCTTATAAAGCAGGGAGGGTACATCCGCAGGTGGTGAGACGTGAGAGCCCTAACAGCGAAACCATTGCAGGGATCCTTCAACATGCATATGTCTGTGTTAGCTCTTCGATTTCAATATGCATTGTTAGTGGCTGGGTTTAGTGTGTAGTGTATAGGCTACAGTAGGGTGCAGCGCATCAATCTAATCATCAACAGCTACATTTGTATGTAAAGTACACAGCTATTTTTTATAGATTTAGGGTAAAATAACATCTAGGTAAATACCTGTCATTATAGTGGCTGTTTATGGCTGTGATTAATTGGCACAATACCCTGTATGTACTGTACAACCTACTCAGAATAACCAGACATACTGTGAGAAGTGACCTAAACTGGGGCAATAAGACAAACGCAGGCAGCTAAAGACACACTGCTTCCTCTGCTCATTGAATTTCCTGTATTCACTAAACTCCACAAAGTAATGTGGAGATTCACAGAGCTATATAATTTGGATGATTTAACAAGCATTGAACATCTCACCTGCCATCTGAAAAATACTAATGTGATGTTTCCTAATATTAAAAAGAGACAGACCCCATGTTAATTCAGAATTCTGAAAGTGTTTCATATTGGAACTACTTGGTAAGAACTATTGGTTGCTCTTGCTATGAAAACAGCCACACACTGCTACTTGTGGAGAAACACAAACATGGACATTCATAAGCCAGCCTGTGTAAATATTGAATCTTCTGTGCCTAAACTGCCTATGCATAAATTTCCCCTTTGCATCAGTGAAACACCTGAGGGAGGAACAATAATTTCCATTTTCAATTAGATGCCACATTTAATGAGAATCACAACCCATGATTTTAATCTTAACACCATGTGATAGCAGTCCTCAGAGAATAGGTGTTAACAGAAAATTACACACTTGATTATGTGTTAAAAATACACTTTTTATACAGGTTCAGGACAGTTTGACACCTTGACACGTCTGAGCCAAATGAAATATGATTAAACAAAAGCTACAATTGTTGGGACAAGATTTTCCATAATATCCATAACATCTTTATGGAAACACTCTGCATTATCCATGGTAAAAACGATAAATAAATAATGAAAGCATGTATACACAGCCAATACACAAGAAGAAAATAGGTGGCTGAATCTCCAGAAAAAAGCATTATGCAGGCTCCAATGACTACACGTTAAAATAACTATCCACTTGGGGAACAAAATACTAATTCTAAATAACATCTAAATAAAAATCTGTCTTTCTTGCATCTGCCTGTCAAAGTTGGCCATTGTAGCAACATTACATCTCATCAAATTAAGCACATTATAGACAGGAAATGGCAGCAGAATCCTTGGAGGGTGAATCTAACCTTGGCTTGCACTCATGTCGATAACCCCCGACAGTAAGGCTCATGTTCGGCCCTCTCCGGAAAATGCATTAGACACAGCACAATCTATCCTTCTCCCCGGTCCTAGATTTACAGTATATTGCACTACCACTAATCTGTTAATTGATCTGGCAAAGGGAAAGGGGAAATGCATTATGTGTGTGTGTGTTTGTGCGTGCGTGTGTGTGCGTGTGTGGGAGTGTTGGGTGTGTGTGTGTGGGAGTAGAATATAGGGTGACATCACTGTAGAAATATAATCTTTTATAAAGGCTTCAGAGACATTCAATGTACCGGCAACACCTAAGTGCATTCAATGTTGCATTTACAATAAAAGACATATAATGACAAAGAGCATGTCCTTTTGTTTTTTAATTAAAGGAGGGAGTGTTTACATCCCATAATTACATTGCATTCAAAGAAATATGATGTTTTAATGCACATTTGATTATGCAAGATTGGAAAACATTTAACCAACAAAAGTCCTGAATGGACCAATGTATCATCTATAATGTATTCACATATGGGAATGCTTTATGGATTTTAAGATGGCCTACCTAAAATTTCCGCATTCTGCAATGTTTAAGCACATATTTTATATTAAAAGGGTTATTTAATGTAATCCTCAGACCTCAACACCTTTCATGACCACCTCTCACTATTGTTCATACAGCTGTTTCCACATTTGTTGTTGCTGAGTACAAACTGCATTTGGAAGTTTTGCCTACTTTGATAGATCAGTCAAGTCCTAAAGTTATTTATTACTAAAATGAAGTATACTATTGTATCCTATTGAACATATTAATCGATATAGCTGTCCACTAAACCAAAACATATATAAAATGTAAAAATAATATATATACTGTATATATATATATATATTATATATATATATATAAAAAAACATTACAAAATATTTTAAATAAAAAATAAAAAGTAAATAGCGTTTTGTACTTGGAGTTCCGTATTACCAGCACAGTTATTGGCGACAGTTTTATTTAAACTTGTGTATCAGGAGAACGGGGAGGGGTTGGCATGAATGTTTACATACATGTGCTAAAATTATAATGCCCATGCTTTTACCTACAGTATGAACACAGTAATAGTTCACCGTTGATGTCTGTATGATGCATACAGTATAGACTCTATAATGTATGCATCATACAGACATAGAGCATAGGCTATAGTACAATGTGACTGTAACACGTGTGTTACTTCAGTTGAACTTAGAAGCAGTAAAGGAAGTGAGTTAATTAATGCATGCAAGTTTGAAATGTTTGAAAAGTTTTTAAAGTCAAAAACAATAGCAAGAATCACGAGTATCGCATTCGCAAATACTTCCCAGACAATTTTACTGCCAAACATCTCCTTCTACGACACATCATAGGAAATATAAGGAGCTTTGATATAGCATTTTCTATGCCACACACTCCAGAAAAAAGGTCCAGCCCACTTTAGATGTATGAGTTCTGTATACCTGCTTTAACATTTGCTTTACCTGTGTTTCAAATGCACAAACTAAATTTAAATGGGTAAAGATGTTTTGGTACAGGAGCGGCAGACATACATGCAGATCATAGAATCTCTGAGAAACTGGAATTGAGCTATAGACTCTGCAGTTTAAGACCAAGTCACACAAAATGAGTTTGCAATGAAAATGTCTTTGAATGTCACTCACAGGTTCTATTCGATCCATTTTGTCCAGCCCCCGCATTGTATAAGGATTGCAATAAAATCAATTTAGATCTTGGATTTTCTAAATGACTTGACTCAGAAGGCCATGTACTGTATATTGAAACAGTGATACACCCCGAGTATGGGAGCCCATAACTTTTGGGAATGTATGGATTGCATGGTGAAATACTACCTCCTAGTGGACACCAAGAATGATTTTGATCAACAGGTTTGTTTACAAAATGCATGTTAGTTCATTACAATTAGAAACATCAGAAACCAATATAGTCTAGTTATTCGATAAGATTGCAGAAGGATATTGACTACCACTCAATTCCCATTACAAATATTGACCGTTTTTGGGCAATAGAAGCAATAGAGCCATAACATTGTCAACAGTATCAGGAGACTACACTAAGAAGCAAGGACAGTCACCATGCAACTGCAAATTTCCATTTGTTAGTATTGGAAAACACATGCTTATAGTGTTGACAACACTAATTCCATTCCCCTCAAATAATTCCAATGTGTTTTTGGATAAAAGTTTAATTAAAAAAGAAAATACATTGACCAATATAATGAAAATGTACTAAAATGTACTTTAATAATCCATAAAAGCTGGAACAACATTTGACAGAAAAACACAAGAAGCATTATTAGAGTTGGTTTAGTATAATATATTTCAGCTTCAAGAGACATAGAAATCAAAACCTATTTTCCCCCATATTTCTTCTATAAAAAGGCCCATTTTTTTCTGAAGCATTATTATGCAAAAATGGCAGAATATATTATGGGAGCTATGAAATCCCAGTGACTAAGTATAAAATTAAGTCACACCAGAGAGATATTTGCAGAAGAGAAAAGTCCATGAACAATAGGGCAAAAATAAAACAAAAATACATATCATGAATCTTGATCTATCACCACTGACATGACAGGCATGGAGGATAGATCAATGTATGGCTATAAAAATGTCCTCACTTTTCCACTTTGATTTCACTTGAAAACATCGACACTGAATAACAGACGCAATATTTCATGCTCAATTTGAAGAATATTTATCATACAACTAAAGAGGTAAACTTCCATGTCTTTCAAATACGCCATTGATAATGCAAACATGAAAATACTGAAGTTACTATTTATTTTGTTTTCCTACGCAATGTTGTCACTTTGTTAAATTCTCCAACTAAAACAGAAACTTATGGGGCTGTTCCATGGTCACATCAGCAAATCGGACACTTCCCGCCTGCTTTTAGGGGCTTTCGTTGGGCATCGATCGTCAGAGTTTGTGGTGGCGTTTGTTGGTGCAAGTAAAATGCTGTCCACTTAGGGTTCATACTAGTGCAGAGACACAGGATCACTCTCAAAAGGTTAGAGTTTTCACTCCATTTTCTTTTCCATCTCACTTTCTCATCTCTATCACACTCTCATTTCGAACATCCTCGTCTTTGTCAGAAGCAGATCGGTCAGCTGTTTCAACGTTTATGGCTGATGGCAGGGGTTGAGGGTGCTTGGGTGGGGCTGTCGGAATGCTGGCATGTTCCAATCACGGCAACAGTTCTTCATTACAGCATTCTGAAAGTGGAATTGATTAGAAAAGGTTATTTTATAAAAAAGTGGCTCTTAATTCTAATATATTATATAAAGTAAATGCAAGGCTAACAGAAATGTCCTGGAGCAGTGGCTTGTGAACTTTTGCTCTAAACTAAACAAATAATTTAACAGGAGCAGTAAATGTTAAGCCTGAACATATGTAGAAACTCTTGTCACATACCCTTTGTAGTACCTACAAGTACCCCCTAGGTGTACGCATAGCCCCATGAAATCCCCACAATAATAAGTTTTATCTTAGCGTGTTCCAGGTGCCATCTATTGGCCATACTGCCACACTACATCTCTCAGACCATCTTTCTAATCAGCTGGTTCAAATAAATAAATACAAAATGTAAATACAGGTATAATGCAGGACAACAGTGCCAGTCAAAGCACATTCAACTGCCCCCAACTCCTGTCCCTTATGTAGCTTACACTACAGCAAGAGTTCCTCGTAAGAGAGCAGGAAGTGTGGCCAGCTGTGTGTGAGGTAACCAGGAGGAGGGAGTGGCCCTGTAAAGAAACAGCTACTCCCCTCTCCCCCGACACACATTCAACACTGATACAAAGTAAAGCATATGACAACAGCAATTTTCATCTTCTCCAAGCTATGCAGGTAGATTCATCTAGAGCTGCAATTTTGGTAACAGGCATTTTGGCAAATGTACAGTATTTGATTCATTCAACTTCTTCAATGGAAACCATCGACTATGAAAACATTGCAGAGAGCAGAGCAGGTGAAACTAGCTAGTGTGTCCAGTTAACTAATTCACTTATGAAAATGTGTGTGAAATCATACCTTAGCTTAAACATACAGCTATGTTGAAAATCTAAAAGCACATGGGCTGTATTGTGTCGTCGTGCCCTTGAGCAAGACACTGGGTGGGTGCTCACTCATTCCAAGTCATACTACAAGCAGTGTAGTAAGTGTCAGATCAAAGAAAATAATGTGAATGCAACTTGCTGAAAGGGACACCCCAGGATGGGATCGCCACAGCTTGTGTCGAAACAACTGAGAAAGTACAGGATGGGTCTCTCTTAGCTTGAAACCATAACCACAATGTTGTTTGGCTGAAACCAGTGAGAAGGTAGGCCCCTCCCGCACTGGTGTTTCCACAGAAGCTGTGGTGGTTATCTGAGCCTGTGTGTGTAGGAATCATCAGGTTACAAACAATGCAATGCCTATGACACAATACTGACAAACAGAACCCCTGAAGCTAAGTAAAGGGAGGAGACATGGGGGGAAGAAAAAAAAAATAAAAAAAAAGGGCAACCGAAACCATCTGAAGACTGAATACACTTTCCAGAGGCCGCCCTCATTTCAAATGACAAACACACTGAAAACAACCGCTTTCCTAAACCGGACATGCCCATTCATGTGTGTCACCTGTCCCATAGCAGTCTGGGTCTCTGATGTGTTTTGAGCAGTGGAACAGTAGGGCTGTAATGCCATTAGTACTGGTTCACTGGGCTAGCCAGCACGTGAGAGTGTGTGGGGGGCAGATACCTCCCAAGGGCCTGCCAACACAGTGCCCGGCTCACACACTCTCCTAAACCGCTAACTGACCAATGCAGATGGGCCGATAGTGACAGCTGAACAAACTTGGTGGTTCAGCTATGAGGTCTGTGCTGCGAAACCCTGTGATTATTTACGAACAAACGAGCTGAAAACATCACATTTAGAAGTCTAACATACTGATATGGAGAAGGAATTCTATTGTTTTAGCGATAATACTTAAACTACCACTTATGGATCCCAATAGACCCTTTTCACATTTCTGTGTTTGTCGCACCGGAAATCATCAAGTAGTAGAGTAGCATCGGCAAGAGGTACAACACACAGTTGTAGTATTACCTAGTGGCCCGTTTTCTAAAAATAACCCCCATACCTTGCTTTCCACCAATTTTCTAACAATCGTGACCTCAGAAGGTCATGTCAAGATTAGACTTGGGGCCTGTGTTTATTTGAAAAGGCAGCACTTTTGTCTGTGAACATTTTCAGGCTCCCAACCATCACTGGCAAATTAAACATGCAAGCAAAAAAACTGCAACAGCAGTCTGTTGAGATCATTTTGATTATTACAAAGGGTATCTTTAAGGATTATGCACTACATAGAACCATAAATTTAGGAGGCTCCTCTGTTTTTGCTCATTTACTTGCAGTACGGTACCAACTCTCATTACCGTACCTGCTGTCCGGGTACTACTGTACATTAACCACTTACACAATGACAGATAGAATTACATAAAATATTTCATTATACTTTACAATGGATTGACAGTCATAACGTAACATCTGCTTAGCAACGTACCTTTAGCGTCATGCATGTTTTCATGAAATATATATTATATCCTTGGCTTTAAATACAGCTTTGCCCTCAGTCAACGAAAACTGTTAAACTATAATAGTATTATCTGGGGTGGCAAACTGCAAAACACTTCTTAAATTTAAAAACATTTATAAAATTGCCAGACTTCAAGCATTTTCCATATTGTCTGCTGTTGTGTACAAATCTAGAACCATTTCCGTAGCGAAGTATTCTGCGTGTGAAAAGGGTCTATAGGGAGTGATCCCAGTTGTGCTCTTCATTAGCTCTGAAGATGGCAATACGCATCTTGCTCTGTAACACATCAGCTGGCCAGATGTTTGCAAACACAGGGAATTGGCTCCCGGCCCATCAGTTAACAGCGAGCCCATGTAGTTACTTCATACTGTAACCCTGCTACTAATTTGTTTGGTGTCGGTCAGATTAGAGACATTTTCCAGTGATTTCTCTCTGGTTAATATGGCTTCAATGCAACACTGTGCAGCTGCATTAGCACAAACAATATTTTACCTAAACCTACATATTAATACACGTTTTTCTAAATATAGTAAAATGCCACTGATACAAGATTCTTCAAACCAGTCCTTACAGCCTTTAGGCATACTTTCACATCAGGGTTATAGTAGAGGATGGAAGTGTTACCTTGTCCAACAGAACATATTTGGTCAACATAACTGTGTCCATTGCAGTTTTAAACTGAAAGTGAATTAACAATGGCCAGCTTTGCCTTCATTACCTCCTTCAAAGCAATTTAATGGCAGACACTCCTGGTAATTCCTGGTAATGTTAGCAGATAAATCATTTATTTGTAGACTATATTGACAATTAGAATTAAGAACATATACCTATAATATGGAAACTGTTTACATTGTTTACCATGAGTACATTATTATAGCACGGTTTCTTTGCAAAAAAAGCTAAACAGCACAGCAAGTAATGCTAATTTATACTGTAATGTCTTGGTTTCTAACTATAAACAATCTGTATGACACTTAACTAAGTAAAAAAAAAAGTTGTGCTGAGCTCATTTAATCCAGTCATAGCTGTGACTCATTCATTCAATACAAATGACAAAAGAACACATTTCCCCACAATTCCAGATTTGAGGCAAGGACGCCGCCCATTGGCAGCGTCGTTTGGCGGCGCATCAAAAGATTATATTAAAAATACATGCTAGAAAATATATAAAGACGGGGAAGCAATGCATTTCTGTGGCTCGACACTCAAGAAATAGATCAATATTCTAAACCTTGGAGTTAGACGCTGCCAGTGGGTGTTGCCCCGATAAAATTAACTAGTTCTAAAATCCTGGCGTCACTTGGCACGCAGCGAAGCCTTCAGATATAAAGCAAAATAAAAAATATATCGTCAAGGAACTATGTGAGTGTTCACATTGTTGTGGTTGTGTTCATTTCCCATCAGTCACATGGCAGACCACAGTGCCATCATAATGAATAACATTAACAAGACCACATTAGTACAAACGAGCATCTCAACATGACCAAGGGCGTGAAATGACTTTCGAAATAGAATGCTGCTCCACCCGGTCACTTTATCAGAAGTCTAAACCTAATCGGACACACCCTGTGATAAACGTGGAAATGTGTGTATTCATTATGAGTATTTGCATTAATGTCCAACATCATTCTATCAAGTAATGCTAGCTAAGGAAGCACAGTGATCCATCTGCGTTCATTAAGATGTGGCGCTGCGCCACATTAGAATCACTGCCGCCACAACAAAAAGAAACTGGCTACCCATATCAATCAAATTGCACAATATAGAAGCAGAGGCACACAACAATTTACTTCAATCACCTCAGTGCATGACTAACTGCATGAAAGGTAGTCAACCTTAGCCTATAACTAATTATGTAAGATAGTAATTACCTCATTTCCCTTTGTAATATCGCCTCAATTCCAGCCACAGCAGCAAAACCAAAAGGAACAAATCGACAAAGCTAGCAAACGTCTTTCGTTTTCTTTAGTTCGCTAACTTAAAAAAAGCCTGACCGCAGGCCTGCGTTCACAAGACAATATAATCTATGATAAGCACATCAAACAAATTGGATATATTCCGGCTTCAAAAACTCCCAATCAAAATATGCAACAAAAACAAATAGTAAACAACAAATCCTGAAATGTTAAAACATAATGGGCCCATTGCAACCCGTTTTCTGTAAAAATGCTAGCATACTCTAAATGAAGTCTACAGTGATTGCTCTGGCTTTCCAGAAGAGCGACACACATTCAGTACACTATGGTGAAGAATGGATGATTCAAAACATAAATCATGGTAATTGAATATCTGCATGAAAGACTATTGCAATATCTACACATACTGTACCAGAGACCTTCCAGACATCAAAATGCAATTATACATTAAAAGGTCATTTCTGGGCAATTGGAAACTATATTTCAGATTATTTGAGGTTTATCCTAAGAAGGCGACCCCCACAGCTACAAAACACTTTGCAGAGGAAACACTGCTATGGATCAGAACCAAATCAAAGTGGTTAGGTTAGTGTTGACGTTCATTGTCTGTCAGGTTTTGAAGATGTTAAAACACAAACCTGGCTCAGAGCTGCTGCTGGGGCAGGAAAGGGGATCTTTAAAGCAGGACACAGTTGGATTTCTTTTTTGCCTTCTTCTTTTCCACTGGCGTTTTCCTATTTATCTGTCTGACCAGGTCATAGAAGATCTAAAGGAGAGGCCGAGCAGAGGAGACAAGAAGGGACACAGAGACAATGAGACAGACGGACAAAGGCAGATGTAAACACAGCTCCTAAAAACAGATACACATCAACACGTACATGGTGGCTTCTACAAGGGTGCGGCTAAGAGGAACAACACAGCTGTTACATGCTATATGCAAACACTACAGATCTCAAACCAAACACTCCTTTATTGGTTTAAAAGAAGTTTAACTTTCTGATGGGGCTTTCCTGCTCCCTCTATGCATGTCATGTAATGCTTTTGTAGAGCATCGTGTGAAAGCCTTTGCAAATTTATTTGCAAGGAGGCCGGGTTTACATTGGCTCGTGTGCGGTGTGCATTAACTCACGTCGAGGACGTTGATCTTTGACTTAGCGGAGGACTCTAAAAAGGCACAGTGGTTCCACTGTCTGGCCAGGTTCTGGCCTTGCTCCTTCCCCACCACACGTTCAGCTTCCAGGTCACACTTGTTCCCCACCAAGATCATCGGCACCTGGAGGAGGACAGATGGGAACAGGTAAAGCCACCATGCTGTAGCTAAATCCCGATGAAGAATTTTGATTACTGACCATTAGCACGTTTGCAGATATATACAAATACATTTTTTTTTTTATCCTGCCACTTGTGGAAACTACTATTACGCTGTACTTCTGTACCTAAAGTCGCCTTGCAGAGGTCAGGATGGTCTCGCTTCAGTTTGACTTCGTCGTGAAAACCAGTCTGGAGAGCTTGGAAATCGAGAGGATTCAGGCCGGTAAACCTATGCTTTGCCAATCAGCATCGTAGTTTACGGGCGTGGTTTAGGTGCCATAGTGGACTTGAAAACAACTCTAGTTGAAAACACCCGCCAAGAGCTAATACAATATAGCATCGGTTTTATTAGCATTCAGAAGAGCAAAGGCTTTTCTCAATGGAAAATGGGTTTTTTTTCGCCCAACTTTTCTACTGCTAGAGTGGATAACAGACTGCTGGTTCACAGGTTCGTCCTATCATATGCAATGGATTTTTTGAAAGACCCTGCCCTCTTGAAACCGTTTCAATGGAAGGCTCCCCAGATGGACGTCTTAACATACAGATAGATATCTGGTGTGTTGCTTAAAGTGCAATCTGACTGGAAACAAGTCGTTTTTTAATATGCAGGTCTAACAGACAAAAAAGAGACTCACTATTGTTGGTTACCAACATTTGAATAAGTATTTACATTCATTTGACAAATCTAGAAACATATCAGTACCCCTGGAGTGCTTATAAAATACAAAACTTCTTTTAGGTTCATGTCAACCCTTTGACAGACAAAAAATAAATATGAAAAAGAGAAGTAAGGCTGTTCCCTTTATTATAAATAAAACAAAAAGTCACACCGCCCATCCTTGGCAGAAGCACCTAAACTGTTACTGGAATATGCCAAATTACTTTTTTACACAACCTCACTCATTGATTGACACGGCCAAGGTCAAGAAAGCACTATAAAAAGAAACACTATTCTGGTCAGAGCCTCAGCCGTGACAGCCACAGTGGGCAGAGACCAAGGGTTGTCAGGCTGTTAGGATGAGTCTCATCCTGCCTGCTGTTTCCTGACCAGCTATCTAGGGAGCACGCTGGCCCGGAGGAAACCCTGGCAGCCCCGCCCAGCCGGGATAACATCGCTTTCCTTCCTGACTGGTCTCTACCGTTTCAGCTGAATTCCATGGTCGAGCTGCTCTCTGGAATGACATGATAGTGGCGTGAGACTGAGTGTGCGTCTGCAAGCATGATTACCAATCACAGAGTAGGCCAGCCACTGAGAATCGTCGGTTTCTGGCAAGACGTTCGTGTGACAGTGGAGCTTTATTGCCCTCTTATTCTCTTGAGACACTTCATACTGTAGGGTACTACATCAGGTAATGCATTTGACAATGACTCATGAATTATGCCCATTTACAGTAACTGACATAAACCAACTATGATGTAAATATCAGTGCAAATGCAAACACTGTAGCAACTTTGGACCATAAACCAAATGTAATATTGCATTACAACATCAGTATTACGGCTTGTGTTTGGCCCAGGCTCAGAACTAAACAGTGGAAACGCAAGAGGCACTGTTAATGTATTCTCTGAGGAATTTCTATTTGCGGTGGGGCTGCTTGATATTGCACTGGGCTGCAACAAGCACATCTATATATGGGAAACCCTGCCTCCTGTTCCATATTTCGCACAAGGCTCGTCCAGGGACAGCCCCTAGACATCTTGGCTTCGAGGCCTGACAAGCATCAACCTGCATTTAAACATTCGTACATCTACAAGTGTCTATAGTGTTCAGACACTGTTCTTACAGTGGGACATGGCCTCTGGAGAAGGTTGCCCGTGTCGAGGAACGCGCTCGGTGCCGCTATGCGCCCTGCTCTCTCTGGCTGGAGGTGCAGAGGCTGTTGCTAAATGTTTGATGTGCAAACAAGCCCTCAAGACATGTCCAAGGCCAGCTGCGAGCCTCCTCCAACACAAACCTTAAACTAATCTGGAATGAAGGCGCGGTGAGCGACGGGAGGATGGAGGCACGGAGGGAAGAAAAACGTTGCGTAAGCCAGTGTCAGCAGCTCAGCCTTCGCTGTAGAATGCTGGCACAACCAGCGCGGCCTACAACAAGGGGCCGTTTAGTGAACGACAGACATGTCCCGTGCTGCCCACAGTGGCATTTGTGGAATCCCAGACCCCGGATAGCTGGAAAGCCAGAATGAGGGAGAATAACAGGCTCATGTGAATGGCGCCTCTGCTCCCAAATGAAGAAGTGAGTCACAGGCACCACTGGGGCATTAGTGACAGAGCCAGCCTGGGGAAGTCATGAGACAGCTGTTACATAAGAACAGTTCAAGGAAATGAGTAATGTGAGCTTTTAACACACTGGTGGCTAGTCAGTTAACTCCTCTAACAAGTCTACCCTAGGAGGGGAAAGGGGGATCGGGCCCTACTGTGCTCATTGTGCAGCCATTAAAAAGGCTTTTTAATTGAGCTCGGCAGGACTGTGTGTGTGCGCACGTCTGTGCGTTTCAACCAGCGCTGCAGTAAATTGTGCGTGGCATTCCCCATCAAGAGCTGCAGAATGAAAACAGCTGCAAGGTTGGCGGCTTTCCGCCATGCGGATTGAAAGCCGTCTGCAGCCAAGAGAACTGTCCTATTTGGATAAAGTACAGGAAAGAAAGAAAAAAGTTAAGCATTTCCTTTGGTGGAGCATTCCTGCAAGGGGCAAAGAAAGATCAACAGATGCCGTGGTTGCCGTAGCTAAAGGCTTAAATCATCAGTGGAACGGGCTGAGAGCTCGTAGTGGGGGGGGGGGGGGGGGGGGGGGGGGGGGGGGGGGGGGGG
>JAODUH010000020.1:1438589-1449112 GCA_027564835.1 Typhlichthys subterraneus | reverse complement strand
GCCCCCCCCCCCCCCCCCCCCCCAATAAGCACGACTTGTTTAAGGAAGGAGGGAAGGCAGCTCTATGAGGAGAGGCGGGATGGAAACTGCTTTTGTTCATGCAGAGAAGCCACTGGTCACGCTATTCAACCCCCAGCCTCGGCCGTGGAGCCGGGGGGCCTTTGTAACGGAGCCCCCACCCCCAGCCTCGGCCGTGGAGCCGCTGGGGGGGTGCTTTGCAACCGAGGCCCCATCCAGCCTCGGCCATGGAGCCGCGGCGGGGGGGACGGGACTTTGTAACGGAGCCAGGCAGCCGCCACGATACAGTGTTGTTGATGAGCTGGGGCTTTCCTTGCACATCATCCCTGAAGAGTCCAATCACCCCGACCGAGTGCCAGACCGCAGCTAGACCGCAAAGGAGGCTGGGGAGAGGAGGGGCGGGGACTGAACGACCAAAGGCCAATCGAAACAGCAGAGAAACGGGTCCAATGAAAATAATGAGAAAGAGCAACCGCTGTAAAGATGATGTGCCTCGTTGGGAAATGTGAGAGCAGGGTATTACGGATTGGTGATAGAGGAAAAAGAAACAGGAAGAGGATCAAGAAGGTGGACGTTCATTCCCCTCCGGAGAGATCACCAAAAAAGGGCATCCTGGATGCTGCTGACACAGCATCTGCCAGGGAGGGAACTGAGCTTCACTCCAGCAGTCCCTCAACTTACAGGGGATAGACAAATGGTGTTCAAACATTTACCATTCATATTCCAATTGAACAACTTGTACTGTTGCAGACGCAAGCTGGGAGGGCCTTTATACCGTGGGCACACCAAGAAGTTAAGGCACATTACCAGAAGTCAGAATAGAAGACATGCTTGCCGGTGATTAAGGCAAGCCTACATTAATATACTGTAGGTGCACAATTGACAACTGATATAGCAACATTTCTGAAAGAGGGACATATTCAATATAATTCACACATAAAAGCTTGCTGGTGAGGAAACGGCTATCTTAGTTCAGTAAACATGACATCAACTGAAATACCATGGACTGATGGTATCCATGTTCCAAATGCAAATTAGTAGTACACAAACAAACCGCTACGACTAGTCGACATGACTCGGTGCTGACCTCTTGATTTGACTACAGTCAGTGGTGTGTGCGCGCGGGAGATCTAAGGAAAGGTGGCCACTTACATCCTCGGTGTCCTTTACTCGTAGGATCTGTTCCCTTAGGTCCTGGAGGTCATTGAAAGTGGACTGTGCTGTGATAGAGTATACCAGGGCAAAACCTTGGCCATTCTTCATGTACAGGTCCCGCATTGCCGTGAACTGCTCCTGAGGAGGTGGAACAGAATACAAAGAGGTCAATTTTATACAGATAACTGCAATGTTGAATAACCATCAGCAGGCCTCCGCTTGCAAACTGTCACTCAACGCAGCATGGGAAGGACTGACAGAGCTGCCTACTTTGGACATGTACATTTACAAAAAGGATAATCCAAACCTATCCATAGTGAGAGACGGGAAGTACCAAGCAAGATTTTCGTGCTCTTTATCAGAATCGACCTTCATGCTTCATCTGGATCTTATCCAAGTTCATTATTACAGTTCCTCCTGTCTTGAGGTTGAGTGTATTGTATTTATAATAACATTAAATATAAAGAAGTCTTGCATAACACATTCGAGGTTTGCACGATTAAATGTTTTTCACTTCACTAAAGTTAACATGAGAGTCGGCCTAAAGCCCAACACCTAACTTCTAACTTAGGCTTTTAATTCACAGCTCCTTTACAAAACAATAAATTAGTCTAGTCAGACTCAGTGACCTCACCGCACAAATGCATAACAAACATGTTAACAGCAGACATCATTCTACTGATGTAGATGGTCTAGTTAAAATGTTTTCCTCACTGACTAACGGTAAGCTGTGCCAATTATAAACCTACTGGGCATGCCATGGACTAGAGAGAAGAACTTCTACAGCACCAAATAAAACATGCATGCCCATTAAGCTGATAAATCGTCTCCACCCCCAAAACGCTGATACCTCTCGAGGGGGATGGTCCCACTTCAAAAAACACTGGTCTACAAGGCAGGAGCTTGCTAGTGCTACAGACCACATTAGTTATATTCATGCTGGTGATGCACTGAAATGAATCAACATGGACAACATTGCTGTTTACAGTACAAGGCATGTCCTTAGTAAGAATGTCACTTACTGTGCCTGCTGTGTCAAGTATTTCAAGCATACATTGCTGTCCATCCACTTCCACTTGCTGTACAGAACAGAAATACCACAGCATGTTGACATTTACTTCAGCTAAAGATGTGCTTGACATGAAATATAAAAGAAGTACTTGAGACATTAAGGAATAGACTGAATGGAAAAGAAGGTGTGAAACATCAAGAGAGAAGAGGTTGAAAAGCATAGTGCCATGACGTGAAACTGTAGACACTCACCTTTCTGTACGAGTCTTCTATTGTCGGGTCATATTTCTCCACAAAGATTCCCTGTACAAACTGAACTGTCTGTAAGACAACACATGAAGAGAGTTACATCAAGGTGACCTCCTGCTAATCCTGCTAAACATCAGGGCCGGTAATTTGTCTCCTAGCTAAGAAAGTAGTACAGTGTCCTCCCAGATCTCTGTAAACAATGCAGTAGGATATTCAGAGGTTTACAGTGTTGCTATGCAAAGCAGGACGATATCTCAGTTGTTAAGAATTCCAACTCTTCTTCTGTTTTTCCATAACCCCGTTGTGCCTGTATATTACGCCAGATCATCTTGGATTTTGAATTCTGAAACCCATCGTCTGTAATCTTTAGAAAGCAAACTTTACAGTGATCTAGGACAGCACTACAACAGGATATAAGGAAAATGCAGAGGTGTCAGGGATGGACAGGATGGAGGAGAAGACAATACTCACCAGAGCAGATTTGCCCACACCTCCCGAGCCGAGCACCACTAGTTTGTATTCACGCATGGCGGAAGCACTTCACCGGACAGCCCTGCAGTCTGTACTGGGCAAATGAACACAAACGCAGAGGGGGGAAAATACAGAGATTGAGAAACCAAGACTAGAAACCCCACAAATACTGCATATTAAACAAAAAAGGAAGTGCTATAAAAAAAGAACAGGATTTATCGACAGTTTAGTTTTAGAATTGTTCCACTCCAGAAGGGAAGGATTCTAGTCATTCCTGGAAGTATGGACAAGAAGCAGCACAACAATGGAGGGAACACCCATAAGTGAGCTGCTGCAGGGTGGAGGAGGTGAAGAGAATGTGACCCCTTCTCTAACACAAACCAGCTGTGTGTGGAGGGGGGTTCTTCATGACACAATCATTTGGCCATTGCACATGAACACACCCCGTTGTGAGAATCGCTGAGCATTCGTTCACAGTATTGCTGAAACAAAACCCCCGTCCCCCCAAAAAAAGAAAAGAACGCAAGCTTTTAGAAATGACAAAGTAGAACATATAAGTAGAAGCATGTGAAATCTCTGGAATATGCCTTAAAGCAATATAGAGGCTGCAGCCATCATGGGATTGCATAATGTCAGTTGGGTTAGCCAACTGGGTCACTAAAAGAAAAGTCAAGCTACGTGCTTCACAATTATGTTGAAAAAAAAAGTTAAAATACGTTTTCAGCTGGTTTTGGAAGTAATAAAAAGGCATGACCTGAACTTGTGGCTGGACAATATGGCAAATATGTTGATGACCACATTGATTTAGATGCATTTAGCAATATTTAGAAATTTCCTGCTTTATTTTGGACCTGGAAAAATATTAAAGAGGACAAAATGACAATTTTCCACATGTTGACAAAGTTTCTCGAGTTCTTAAAAAGGAGTAATTTCATGCTCCTTTTCGCTTGTTAACACAGTTCCTTGACTTCACAAAGCAATGTAGTTGACCAGCTTAGGTGAAAATACCACATACATTATGTGGAATAGCATGATCACAACCCCAACTCTCGAAAAACGGTCAGATTTAAGTGACTGTTGCTTTAAATTTAACAAGCCACTGCCCACCCCGCCCTGACATCTACATATCTGTGTTGACGTGAGGCTACGACTGCTTTACTGCAAGTACTCAAACGCGTTTTGAACATATTTTTATGGGTTTTGAACCACATATGCTTTATTTTCAGCAGTGTTTAAGATTTTAATATTGCACATTAATTCCACCTTGCCGTCCAGACTACAGTAAAGGATACAGGAGGCAGAATGTAGTTCATTGATATTTGTGTCAACTACAAAAACACATCAGCAGCTAGTCACACAGCCCTGTGAAGGAACAGGGTTGGTAACCAGCCATGTATCTACTAAACACATTATTCCATGAATGAAGATTAAATTATACCACAGCACAACATTGCAGCAATCCTTGCCCGCTAAACAGCCATGTACCCATAAGCACATTTTAAGAATTAAGGGTACGAAACCGCAGCCGTTCTTGCCACACGGTACAGGGTTATGATAGATAGGTGGCTAGCTGTTAGCAACAACACAAAGTGATATTCGGTTAAATAAGAAATGTTAAAGTTAAAGACATATTCGATCTTTGATATTACCACAGACATAACGTTAAATGTTTTGTATATGATATGACTGATCATTGACCCAGATAAAAGCATGATTGCTTGCGGTACCAAAAAGAGCAATCCGTTTCTGGCAGGGGATTCAATTTCGGTATGACACACAAGTGCGTCTTTATCAACGAGCAATGTTTAGGTTAAGTATATCAGCACAGCATTATTTAAGCAGCCTATTTCTAATCTGTTTACTGTTTCTGAACAATAGCCTATATTAATCTAATGTAGTTATTTATGTGCACAATGCATCACTTTTGATAATATGTCTGTCCTGCAGACTAGTTGTTTATGCGATGGTGGCCTACCAGTTACTGTATCAAAAACTAGATTTACAGATTTGTAGTAGTAGCAGTAATTACGCAACATATAATTTGCCTGTTTCATATATTTTGCCTGTTTCATATAATTTGCCTGTTTTTAGCCAATACAGACCAGGAAGCTAACAGTCCACTTTGAAAGGCTTACTACTTCTCAGTGGCACATCGACATTGCGAATTCCAAAAACAACTAGAAATACTTTTTTTCATGGAATGGGTCCTTTAATGTAATATCTGTGACATTTCGCTATTTTACCCTGACATAAGGTAATCATTTGGTTACAACTTACAAGAAACAATTGCTATTATCACAGACCAAGTTATATTTTATATTAGCCTGACCAGACGGTTCCAATTTTCATAGTAAAGCTCTACGTCATTTAGATGCAGACATTGTTTTAATTTTAACTATAGTTTAGTGCAGAAGCGTCAAGTGAAAGTAATTGTGGTGCATGCCGGTGCCGCAGCCATCTAAATATATCATCTGCAATGTAACCACACCTACAGACCGGCTAATAGCCGGTCAAGGTAAAAACCATCCATTTCTGGTCACTGGCCAGTCAACTATTGCATTTCTAATGCTCACAGAACAGACTCAAACACATGACAAGCTTGAACAAAACTAGTTGAGTTGGACTGTTTTACTGAGCATTTTGTGACAATAAAAAGGTATGCACAAGGTGAACAGTCCACATACTATTCCTTTTAGTTAGCTATAAAACTAGAGTTTAGGCTTGAGCACTGGCTAGATGTGTACACATTCCCTGTCTCAGATCTGTTTATCAGGACAGCTGACTTCGATTGGTTTCATCACTTGTGACATTGCAATTTGCAACAGAAACTGCAGTAGCATAAAACCTATCTTTTACATAAAAATATGTCAGTCAGTTACTGTATCGGAAACACCTGTCTGGCCTTTACACTGCCATTTGATAAATAGCAGGCCTGTTGTTGAGATGATCAAACTACTTTTAAAATAATTATTCCCAGAGGTAGGCTATATTGTCCCTGGTTTTATGGAATGCTCTGCAGACTCAATACCTACCCGGTCACAAGGGACTTCCATGTGGGATATGGGCTTTGAATAATTAATATTCACTAATCCTTGCCCATGAAGAGATGTTATCCTTGCATGATTTGGGAGGAGCTGTGACACAACATCACACATGAATAATACAGACATGCAAATAATGCCACAACTGATGCTACACAGATTTGAATAAGGCCCTTTGTGGCCATTATTAACCTACAATGTTTCTTGTAAGACCTCAGTTTAAAAGCACAACATAACTATTTTTTATTTATTCTTATATGGTGATCCTGCAAAGTTCACACATTTATTGCTACATGTATGTGAAAGCTAATAAGAATCCTTGGAGAACATCCACTATAAGCCCTGACATAAAAATCATGAGCTACAATTTAGCCTACAACTTTGAGCTCCTGAGATCAGATTTTTCAAATTGCTGAATTGCATGAATTTCGTATTTGATATGAGCACTGACATGCATATAATATATGTATCCATTTCTGATGAATCAGACATGAATTTGACACTCAAAACACATAATAGCCAAAAACCAAGAATGAATGAGCCGTATGGGTATCTCTGCTTCCTCAGAAACATTTACAGCATATTCAACCAAAAACTCTTCACTCACACAAACACGACATCACACTCAAGGCCATGTAAGGACATCTCCCTGAAAACTGAAAACCTCAAACTGCCCTCAAGTACACATTGTCGTTTCCAACAAAACAAACATCCCACCACCCTTTCTCTGCTCGCATAGTAACGCCAGCAATACAAGGACAGAGGAGAGGCCACAGCCCACACGGCTTCACTCACCCACTATGAACGAAGGTATGTCTCCATTTAAGGCTGGAGAGGAGAAGAGCTGCTGCCAATTTGGTTGCACACAAGGTGCACCTATTAAAAAGCAGGGCGACTGCAAAACGGTGGCTAGGCAATGGATGCGTGAATCAGTGTTCTGGATTGACTATTATTCTGCTGCTATCCAGTGCAACACAGGCAATCAAAAAGGTTATGAAGCCGTCATAAGAACTGACTCAGCAGACTGGTGTGATTGTCAGCTGTCCCTTGTCTTATCCATCCAGAGCAAATGGTGTAAACCAAACATCCGTTTATCACGCAAATTGACACTGCCTGTTATGCCATCTTGTTTGCCTGCTGTGTGACTCACATGAAAATGATGGCCATACATACCACTACACAACGCACCAGTTGAGGTTTGGGGTTATGGAAGAAAAAACAAAAAAGATGACATGGCCATTTTAATGCTGAAATGTATTAAAGTTGATGTGTGTTAGTAGCGTCTCACAAGCCCACACCAAAACCTATCATCATGTCTTCCTCTATTACTCATTAACAAAGCTTGGTGAGAAACCACCCTAGTTATTTCAGGGAAACAACTTAATGCTAATGACATCAGATATTCTGGCTAAAGACACGGAATGATAAACATAATGTGTGCTTAAAAAGGGAACATAATTATCGCATTTAGAAACACAGAAATGAATACTGAAAACTGACTGGGGATATGTTGATATTAACACGTTCTTCTGAGTAACGAATAGATGTATAGATTGGAGAGAAAAATAATAATAATATGATATATGAAAAATAATCTCTTAAAAAGGTTCTGCAGAGTTGAAAAGACAATATACAATGTAAATCAACAAGTGAGATTCACTCCTAAATTCACCAAATATATGTTCACTTTAAGTAATCACAATACAAGTTAAATGGACCAGACAAATAATATTATTTAATGGCTAGACCACAAACATAGATTACAAGAAATATAACTGACAGTCATTCAGATCCTTGTCTTAGGGCCTTGACCTGTAACCACATCCTCTTCACGATTTGACTTGAGCATACAAGATGGAAATTAAGTACCCAGTAAAATAGCCTTCACTAGTCTCTGTTCCTGTTTAAATAGCCCAAGCTTGCTTGGAAGGGGAAGTGCAGCCAATATTTCATCACAAAGCTTGGACTGAAATGCGTGGAGCAGGGTGAGGCAGATGCATCCTTGCACTCAATACACACACATGTTGTGGAAAGAACACCCATGCCAAAGATAATGGTAGTGGAAAGCGGGGAATAAGTACCACTACTATCAATATAAAGGTGCAGTGATTGACAGGTACCGTATATACTTGAGGGTAGACCAGGGGTGGGCAATCCTGGTCCTGGAGGGCCGGTGCCCTGCATGTTTTAGATGTCTCCCTGCTCCAACACACCTGATTCAAATGAATGGGTCGTTGGAAGCCTGCTAACAGACCCATTCATTTGTATCAGGTGTGTTGAAGCAGGGAGACATATAAAACATGCAGGGCACCGGCCCTCCAGGACCAGGATTGCCCACCCCTGGGCTAGAGGGTCAAATAATGTTGTCAATATGAGAGTAATTGAGATCGGAAGGTCGTGGGTTCGAACCCCGGTGTTGACCTACCTGTAAGCATTCTTGAGCAAGATGCCTAACCCCCTAACTGCTCCTGGTGGGTGGTCTCACCTTGCATGGCAGCAATCACCATCAGTGTGTGAATGTGTGTGTGACTGTCAGGCAAAATACTGTAAAGCGCTTTAGATAAATGCACTATATTAATGCAGACCATTCACCATAATTGCAAAAGTAAGTAGTAAGTAAGTAAAATGTATTTATACAGCACATTTAACAGATATAAATCACAAAGTGCTTCACAACTGTAGAATAAAACACAACAGTAAATGCATGACAGCACATGGCACAAATAAATAACCAAACAAAAGCACACAAACAGAAATACACGTGGACCGGCCTCACCACCCTACAGTCTAACTAAGCCTCTTTAAATAAGAGTTTTCAGTTGTTTTAAAGGTCTCCACTGAATCCCAGCAGCGTAGGGCAGGGGGCAAAGCAGTCCACAGCCTAGGTGCCCTGCTTGGAAGAACGCCCCCTCTAGTGGTACAATGAGTACGGGAACAATCAGAACACAGAAGATACTTTTCATGTGATGTATGGGTGAATCGCCACACACACACACCTGCTGCATATCTTGACGAGTGTGTGTTGCCCCCCCCCCCCCCACAGTGGGCGGTCTTCTGCAGGCTCGCTGCACCTCGACCTTACTCTCCCAGCTCCCAGAATCCTCGGCGGCCCCGCGCCGCCTGGGCTTCCTGCTGCCTCAACGCCCCCCCGAGACCCCCGTCAGGACGGTGGGGGCGCGCAGGCTGGGGGGCCCCGTGCCCCTGCAGCACTCCGTCACCCAGGGCAAGGTCAGTACCCCACGCTGCCACTGGGGGCAGCGAGGTAAACCTCACACGGGTCAATTACCACACCCTGCTATGGACATTACCCCTCTACATCATTACTTGTATATAAATAGTGAGGGTTTGCTGCTGTATTCATGTTTAAATAGACACCTTTTCAAACAAGAATACAGCACACGCAGACATGCAGACGATGAGTCTGCACACTGTAGTCTTATCTATAGTCTTTATGTGCTGCCTGCAGTACTGCAGACGACCCGTAGGGGGCAGTGCATCCTTAGCAGGTGTTTAAAATGGACACCTTAAACATGAAACAACTTGGAATACTAAGAGATGAACACCGCAGATTCATTGCTACAGACTTAAATTGCGACAGAATTAAAAATAAACTGGCAGTTTGGACAGTTTTCATACCTTTGTGGACATGGATATTGACACCTCATAGACTATGTGGGCATCTGTCTGTCTGTCATATATTTATATAATGGCTATAGGAAAATAATCCCTAACCTGCATTGTTTTGAAATGGTGTGACATTATTCAGAATTGTTTTCTTTTCCGTATGAAAAAATGACGTCGTCGTGACGGGGGCTAATTGATCCATGAATTAGGACACGCGCATTCTATAAATCACTGGGTGTTTTGATAACTATAGAAAGGCTCAGTGGTTCTAATCTAGTGTTTGGCTACTTGGGAACAGTAGCAACGTGTATGAGAGCTCAACAGGCTGCACCTACAGCAGGTTGGCGGTGTGCGGACCACGGTTGTGTCTCCCGGAACCGTGACACAAAACAGTGGCGTTTGTATGGCCGTATTGGTCTCTGTTTCAGAACTGTTGCACGTCTATTTACCTTGCAGGCTGCAGTACCTGCTGATGCCAGAAGGGGCTCCAGAGGCCCTGATGTAGGCAGCATCATTTGACCGTCTGCTAACGCATCCTGTTCTCTTCCACCAGGGGGCGCTGCTGATGGACCATGGTCTGTTCATGGGCCGCTCCTTCCGGGCGGGCTGGGGGCCCGGCTGGACATTGGCCCACAGCGGGGAGCGGCCCGGCGGGACCACTGGGACTCAGGACACACAGGCACACACACACTGCAGCTTCATGTGGCAGCCTGCCAGAGCCAGGCCGTAAGAGCGCGTGCGCACACACACACACACACACTATATCTAACAGGTAGTTCTGTGTGAACACATGTTAGATGCACTATATCTAACAGGTAGTTCTATGTGAACACACGTAGATGCACTATATCTAACAGGTAGTTCTATGTGAACACATGTAGATGCACTATATCTAACAGGTAGTTCTGTGTGAACACATGTTAGATGCACTATATCTAACAGGAGGTAGTTCTG
>JAODUH010000020.1:1419079-1433678 GCA_027564835.1 Typhlichthys subterraneus | reverse complement strand
TTCAAGACATCATTAAAATAACATAACATACACATCCGATCAGAAAGATCAACAGAAAACTATTGCTGCCGATGTACACTGTCCATGAATATACACCGCTAATACAATTGTATACGCTAGCTGCTGCATGAAACGCCTATGCCTGGTAATAATATGCCGCTGTTGGGTAGCTAACATCCATGTAAATTTGACAAAATCATTACAGACTGGAAAATTGACCCAATAATACAGACGGCTATAATGTTATGACTATATCGAAGTTATCTGGTAATTTATAACACTTTATAAACATGTAAAACTTACGTTTGTATGGCACGGTGTTCAGAGCTGAATATCCCACTGCTGACCTTTTCAAAACTCTACTTCCGCTGCTTATCATAATTTTTTGTATTTTTTTTTTTTTTATTCAAGAAAGTGTGAAATAACTGAAAACATGTCATATTCTAGTTTGAAGAAACTAGAATATAAGACATGTTTTCAGTTATTTCAAACTTTTTTGTTAAGTACATGATTCTATATGTGTTCATTCATAGTTTTGATGCCTTCAGTGAGAATCTACAATGTGAATAGTCATGAAAATAAATAAAACGCATTGAATGAGAAGGTGTGTCCAAACTTTTGGCCTGTACTGTATATCGCCACCATGACCGCCCTACAGTCAAGGGTTATTTTCAGTAAAGGTTCCAGTGATCCAATCCAAGAAAATACATATCTTGTCTTATTTTTCACCATGCTGTTCCTCCTTAGTATTAAATGTTCTGACAAAATGCTTTGTTTACAACCGTACGTGCATGCCCAGTGTTTCTGTAGGCTACGCGATGATGTATCAGATAATTATACGCCTCTAAAACACACATTTGAGCCTTTTACCCCTGTTTTAAAACTAAAACATGTAATATAGATTTAGTCAAGTGGCACTGAAATTTGCTTTTTAATTCGATCTTGTTGATGCCGATCGTATAGGAACCGGGTTTCGGTACCCAGCCCTATTTAATGACGTTGCTTCTAGCTCAGCAGAGCCATTCTTTCCACAAAACTCCCATTGTTTCCTTGCGTTTTACACATTTGTTGGTGGGCCTATGTGCTCTCCTTGGGGAATTTCTGATACGTACTCACTTGTAGAGGAGCAACGCACATTTAGTTAGAATGACGTCAAACAAAGAGAACTGCATGAATATGAACAGTGTAACATGATAAACTGAGATTTATTAATGATGGGTGGGCATGTATGTATGTTGGCTATAAAAAGTCTACACACCCCTATTAAAATGCCAGGTTTTTGTGATCTAAAAGAATGCATAAGTGTGCACACCCTCTCATAACTGGGGATGTGGGTGTGTTCAGAATTAGCCAGTCACATTCAAGCTCATGTTGAATAGAAGTCATTACACACCTGCCATCATTTAAAGTGACTCTGATTAATCACAAATAATTAAATTTTGGAGCTGTGAATCGATTTTGGAAATTGGTGGTAATACCCAGCCCTAGTAATCAATATAGTTATTAATGCACTAAAGACAAAGACGATGCATGAGGGTTTACATTAGCTGCCTTTTGTTATGCAATAACAACTTAACTTGTGTTCACTGTTGTGACATAGGGATCAGGTATGTTTTCTAATTGGTTTAATTTGTATTGCAGGTTGAATATTCTTACCCTGATGAAGCCAATATTGGTGCAGGTGCAAGAGATTTAATTGGCAGGCTGCTGAAACACAACCCTCTGCACAGATTACCCATCCAGGGAGTTCTCTGCCACCCCTGGGTAGAGCAGAATTCTGTCAAGAAGCCCACCACTCTATTGGCCAGCACTGAAGCCAACAAATGACTGTTTGCACTGCTTGACCCAATGTAATTGTCTAGACCTCTGGACTTGAGTTTGAACGTATTTTAAACTGGTTGTATCTGTTGCGTATGTGCCACTATGTTCACTGTGGGCTGTTCTTTTACATTGAACGGATATTGTGTCTGCGGAATCTTGAGCCATTCTTTTCTTTCCACTTTTCTTTTTTTTTTTCTTTTTTTTTTTGGGGAATGTCGACCAGTGGAATTCTTATGCTTGTTCTCCTAATTATGAAAAATAGTGTTGTCTCTACTTGTAATAACTGTTGAAGTCTGCTCTTTTTTTTCTTTTTCTTTTTTTTTAATAAATTAAACATTGACCTAGCATTTCTGGTGTAGTGTTGTAAAATTGGTTAAGGGTCACAATTGTGCTAAAGCATGGATGTACACAAGCACGCTTAAGTTGTATGTGGATTCATACTTTTGTCACAATGTTATCACATCGTTAGTTTATTTGAAAGAGTAAATTACTTTATGAGGCTACATTGTATTGATATTAAATAAAATTTGTATCTTATGTAAACTTGGCTATTAGCTTACGTCCTCCATATTTTTCTACAGTGCACGAATATTTAAATTTCAAATGGCAAGCGGGTGATTCCTCACTTGTAGTACTCATCATGACCACCAGAGGTCATCAGAGGCATAACATTTATAAAGCTGACATTAACTTCGCTGTATAAAAATGCTGTTATTTTTACTCCGGTTTATAAAATGTGTGTATGTATATATTAATATAGGGCTTCACAATTTTATTTTTATGCACATCGTAAAGATGTGAATGAATATCATAAGCCTGTATTGTAGGCCAAGGCTATAATCAGTGCAGTATCTAAATTAACAGAATCTTTAGATGTATACCTACTACTAAAATGTTTTATGTAGGCTATAATAGTGTATATGCCTTTATGCAGTTGACTTTACCTGCGCGACTTTCTCAGCGCTAATACATCAAATGCTCATAGGACATTATATTGGCTGATATGCTAGCCTGTAGTAATAGACATTTTTCGACATGGTTATAGGCCAATTTAGAAATCAATTATGTCCAGATGTTTAGACATGCTGAATGCGCAAAACTCATATGATCAGATTGGGCACAATATCTTAAATGGGCTGCTGCAAAACAACCTGGCCAAAGTAAGAAAAAAAGCCCTGCTGTGCAGTTCACTTTCTGGGCCTTCTGCAAAGTCTATTGTCATAAACATTGTAGTAGCAGCATAGTGCTACTTCTTATGGGAACTTTTTTTTTTCCATATTGGCCTCAAATGTAACACACCTAATAGGCTATCTCATAACGTTAATACCAGTTTCAGTATCAGCAACATATCAGTTTACCAGCATTGACAATGGAGCCTGTCTCCCGCAGGCAGCGTCACAAACGTTAGCTTATAGCCAGTAGACTTTGGGCCAAAATTATAACGGCCCATAAACAAATAGGCCTAATTGTGCAGCAACCAAATCATTTCTGTTGACACTGCCTACCTATTAAATGAAACGGCCGTGCATACAATTATGAGCTGCATTTATGCGTATAGGCTGTTTTCCCTGACAGTGACACTGCGAAATGGGCCAATAATAGGCCCATGGCTAAACCGCGTCAGTCCACTGTGGTCACGTGTGCTTTAGTGTGATAAAACCTAGAGGATAAAAATAGGCTGTGATTTGCACTATTTTCTCCATTTTGGCATTTTATTATACAGTTGAGGAAAAAAAATACAGGTTTCTCAATATTTTCATTACATAAAACCAAACAGTTTCACAATATAATTTCACTTATTTCTTTATTCTTTAATATTCATTTTCACTATATTATAACGACTTTGATATACATTCCATCTTTTTGAAACCACAGTAACACTACACATACGGTTTTATAACATTTCCACAGGACCCATTGGATTGCACAGAATGAAATATGTTTGTATGCACAATTTCTTATATGTTCTCGATAAATTTAAATTCAGACACTCAAATTTCTAGACGCTTTCGAAATTATTGCATAGGCCTACATTTAATCGAAATGCACGTCGAAAAACTCCCATAGTAAAATCTAGTGTGCAAGATTTTAAGGGAGCTGCCCTTTATTGACAAGTAAACATGGGTTACAGATTAGCTCAACTTGATTGTTGCTGATTAAAACACGTGCATTAGTTTGTCATTAACATTTATGAGGTCAGTATGCCTGTGCTAAGTTTAACGTAAAATGCATAGACCATCACATTTTAATATTCAATTGATAATTTAATATTGCATCCGGGGTATATTTATGAATCGTGTCTTGTTGACAATATTTTCTAAATTAGGCTTGTTTTTGTGTCTGAATATCATACATTCAATGCATAGTTTGTAAAACCTATACTTTCTTTTATCTTACTGTTTACGTTTCCATTGTCTAAGGGGAGGGCCAATTTTCTTATTTCCGTAGAAAATAATAATTCTCTATGCATTCTTATGTGTGTTGAAACACCATGACTATAGTCTATATTTGTACTTATTGCCATTGTGTGATTTTCTATCACGTTTATCTGTTGGATAGTTGGTGCTTTAAACACCACATTCACGGTTTTTTTATAGTATTGCAAATCGACAAGAAAAATATTTAGGCTAATTTTAACAAACTTATTTGATTAATTATCAAATCAATTTGTGTTGTGAAATGGTCGCTGAAACTCGCAAACGTTAACGGTAAATGTTGTGAATTCTCATGTATGGAAACATCACAAGAATTATGAAAAAAATGTTTGTTTGAGCTTTTTGCAATTGTGTTTAATTGTAAACCTTTACTCCACTTGATGTACTGTATAGCCTATGTACGTATTTACTCATATTTAATATACAACATGTAATTTCCATATAGCGTTTTTCTGAGTGCATTTTACTGCGGCTGTCAATGTGTACGTTTGTGTATACCTTCGTTTGTGAATTAATGCTACTCGCAGCGCGCAAATGAATGTGTGTAGGCTATTTCGTGCTTTAACGAATTAATTAATTAACGACTTTTAGGAAGTCGTTATTATGAGAAAATTGTATTTGCAATTAACTTGTAAATCAAGCAATGGCTTTCATCTAATCGTGTAAGTTATATTTATAAGCTTCTATGAGCCCCTCCATTGAATGAATGAAACCAGATATGCTGCATATACCCCCTATTACAAAGATGGCGACATCAAAGAAAACTTGGTGCCAGAGCAGTTTTCTCCATAAAAGCTTGAGGTGGAAGAGACTGGGAAGTAAAAAGCACAACCCGGCACCTGTCAGGCTGCCAGTGAGGCCCATGAGAAGAGCGAAATGTGGCACATAAATGGCCATGAGCAATGTGAACACTACAAGGATACAACGGAGAGAGAGGCCCCACGATTTCAGGCGTCCATCGCCTCCGTAGCAATCTGGAAAATATGTGCGTCCTCCATCCTGGAAAAACGATTTCTCTAAAACTTCTACGGCTGCAAAAAATGGCAATGGATATGATAACAGAGCTTTGGCCACCAAGAATAGATTGACGACAGCCCGGATGGTTGATGGCAAGTTGTCTGTGATTACCTCCTTTGTGGCATCAGCCCAGGTCAAATAGGCCACAAGGGCAAAGAGGCCTTTGAGAATGCATGCGGCTATGTGTGTCCAGTTCATCATACAGTGAAACTCGCTGGGTTTCTGCATGTTTCCCTCCAGAGATGGTAGGAATATCTGAGAGGTGTAGCTGAACACGATAATACCAATGGAGATAGGGAACTTCTTGACATCGATGTAAAATTTAACTTTGTCCCAGGCCCAATCTCTTGCCCTGGAAAGGCAGTAAGCTATGACCAGGATGTTGATGACGAAGTGCGCCATCGTGCACAGCAAGCTAAATTTGGAGACAGCTTTCAAGTTTTTTAGGAATGCGCAGGGGAGCAGGGCGACGGTGGCGATAATTGCCCAAGACTTCTGTGAAACTGGCATATTGGGGAAGCTGTTGTACATGAGATTACCACTGACAACGACATACAGAATACAGGTCATCACTAGCTCAATAATTTGGGCTACATTCACGATATGACCCCCCAAAGCTGGAAATCTTGGTGCACAACAGGCGTTGGCAATGTCTACATATGAGTCTCTCACACGCACAAGCTGCCCATCTTCATCCTCTTCATAAAGGCAGGCGATGAGGATTTTCCCCGTATAACAACACACCACAGCAGCGAATATGATAAGAAATAGTCCAAGGTACCCCCCGTGCAGAATGGCGTAGGGTAACCCAAGAACGAACATCCCCTGAAAATACAACAACAAAAAATTGTCCATTGTTATGCGTATTAAAACAACAACAATTTAATAATATTTTTTCAAGGCCAGTACCGGTTTCGTGTGGGCATTTCATTTTGCTTTGACCGCATTTACTCCACCTCCTACGCCTTCACGTCAAAAATGAGACAGGGTGACGTCACGTTGGTTGCTGTGAATATGGCCTGGGATTGCTTTCGAAATTTTGTCACATAGGCCTACATGCACGCGCTCGGTCATAGATTGGCTATAGACTTTGTCGGTCACATATTTATACAAATAATTTATACAAACGTAAATATAAGTTGTGCAATGTATGATTAATGCTATGGGATCATGAAACGTGTGTTCTAAACAATCGTTTCATTTAGAGCGAAATCTCTTTACAGGATAAAGAGATTTTGGCGAGCATATATTTTAATATTAATGTTCTATTCTTTGCAAATGCAGTTCAGTTGCCACATTTGTCAAAATATGGATGTTAATGTTAACGGAGTGTCATTATTTTATCAAATTCATGCATTTATCTTAAACCGAATTAGAGTCCTTAACGCATATTGATCAAATTGATCTGATCAATTAATAAAAGATGTAACCAAAATTACAAACTATACGAATATCTTAGTTGGCCACTGTTTCAAAACCCTTAATTGATTTACTCACTCTGTCACTGCGGAACATATTTGTGTGGCTCTCTTTGGAGCAATGTGCAGTTCCAGTATTTCAGTCCCGATTCAGGGACTGAAAGTGTTTTCACATAAATTGTTTCACGAGATGGGGGATTAATCAGGACCACCTCTTTTACTTTGTATCTTTACCTGGATGGCATTTGTGACGTTCCAGCCAGCTTCCCAAGCGGTGATTTTTGGTCTAACTTCAGTTAATTCATTAGTCAGACCTCCGTCTTTTGAGTCTGAGGGCGGCGGGCCGGTGCCATCTCGCTGGTAGTGACTGTCCCCCTCCAAAATCCCGTCCCCACCGACTTGCCCGCTTCCTTCTCCCGCCTCTTCTGAAGCTATGATGTCCATGCGCATCCCCTGCCTGTGGTCATAATCCAAATCATCACAGTCTACGAAACCCAGACCCTCCTCGTCGGTGGCCGCCTGGAACCCCATCCTAGCGAACATCCCGCTTACCTTCGCTTGGGATTTGTTGGAGACAGAGGTAGCTGCATTTGATAGTTTGTTAGACAGCTTATTTCTGATTAACGTTGCCATTTTCCCTCCTTCAAATTACCAAGTATCTGCAGCTAATTTGTTTTCTTTTAAATTGTAAGATATCTGAATTGCAACTCTTAATTCTTCACATTAGATTAGGTCGCGCATAAATGGCTCTGAATTTAGAAATGCTCGAATTCTTAGTTGCTATCTCCACTTTTTGTTAAAGGTTCGCCTGCTGGTCTTGATTATCCCCAGGTTCATGTCACCTTCAGACGTCGCAGATTCTTCTTTTCATCTTGCCAACGCATGGGGATCTACGGATATGTCCGATGTTCAGTTTGGGTATCCTAAATCTCGCGCGTAATAGCTTTACGCAAATGCGAACCGCGGGTTTTGTATATAATATCTTTTACTTCAGGTTATAAGGAGTCGGTAGCGCTCGCAGTTCGTTTTCAGTTGCGATTACTGATTCCAATGCGGTACGATAAAGCGGAGGGGTGGCACGGAGGAGGCACGTGTCATAGTCAGCCTGCCAATGCAAGGACTCCTGGTTGCAGTGCTCGTCTCCAGCTCCCAGCGCGCGCAGCTACCCCGCCAGAAGAAAACGGGAGAGATTTGCTGCATTTCTAGGGGAGGTGCTTGCTGTACCTCCATCCCCTCCCTGTTCTATAATCTATAATACTTCAACCCAACATCCAATGGCATTCCGGGGGCCTTGAATCTTGCATAACTTTAAGTGTATATAAGGGACAGATATCGAAAGAAACTGCAACTCTATGGACCAGGTTAAATAGCGTAATGTATAGATTCTTTTTTGCGCAGTTTGTTTGTTTTTTCCAACAAAAGGACCTGGAATCTTGAGGTTGTGTCTATTGGAATTAAGGATCAAATTTAAAAACCATGTGCGATTTAATCACGTGGGAAAATACCCGTTTTGTTTTGATAGGTGATGGTAAGATAGAACTTGAAATATTGACGCCATAATAGGCTTTATTAGAAAATTGGAAACTGCAGACATTTGATTTATATTCAGTTTGAAGTCTTTATTCGTTATGTCTTCCATTTGGCGTTTTTGATTTAAATGTTCTTCTTGAGAATGTGTTGTTTGGACACCCTATAGCTTTTGAATAACGTGACATGAGTCAGTCATAGGATATAGCCTATAGAATGTGATATAGTATATTCCCACATTTAGTATAGTAAATGTGGGAATTCCTATTTGTTCTAAAACAGATTTCACATAACAGTGTCTGAGCCTGGCAAGAAAGCATTAACAGAATTTAGCCATTTTGAGTGCACATATATTAGTTTTACATTTTACAACAAGATATGCCTATTTTGAGTGTTGAGCATCACTCAAATTATGCTCAAAATATACCTTTTGTGGCATGTTGGGACATGTAATACTGAGAAATCCAGCTTTCTTGTACACTATACTGTTGATATTTTCTTATCAGCAATAAGATTTTAACATTTTTTATTTGGTCAGGCCATGATTATACTAATGCATGACGCAAATATACCGTTCAGGTAGTTAGACCTACCACATATGGGTTCCTTTTCTGATGGGATGCTGACTTCATGCAGCTGGCTACTGAAATGCACTGAATGTTGATCAGTGAAATATTTATTTGAATGTTATTACGCTATAGTTAATTTTCCAACAATATTACAAATCAGGTTGTATACTTGGACAGAGACAACGAATTGTGCATTTGTGTGCAGAATATGTTTGCATTCGGGAATTCAATTAACCGTGTTTTTTTTTTTCTAATTTGTTAATTATAATAAAGACTTCAAACTGAATATAAATCAAATGTCTGCAGTTTACAATTGTCTAATTAAGCCTAAAAAATTAATGTATATATATATATATATATTCTAAATGACCATGCTCCTATTTTCACTCCAAACCAGCATAAATTATTTTTTTTCCTAATGCGGCAATCTCAGAGTATAAATCTAGTTTTGGAGTAGCCTATTTCAATTCTGATACTGTTGGAGAAAATGCTCTTTTTGACTCACGTGCGTCATTCTCTTGCACTTTTATTGTGAGGACAAAAATGGCTGCTTTTCCCAGAGTGAATGAAAGGGTTAATGACAGAGGCTGTTATCAGCGGATTGCAGCCCTGCTCTGACGGGCTGAGGGCTGTCTGATTGAGTGTGCCGCAAGATGAAAAGAACAGTCGTGACACCACAAGCGACGAGGTTACAAGGTCCGGATTTGTGGCCGCTTTGAACTTGCTGTAAAGATAAGAACAAAACAGAAGCATAGTAATACTACTACTACTACTATACTAATAATCATTACAGTATATTTTATTATGTATTTATTATTTGCGTATGTAACTGGTGAATATTCACAAGCACGGAATGCAAATATGTTTTCAGTGTCTGACAGAAATGCTCTATCAGTCATAGCAGGGGTAAATCATTGCACGGTGCATGTACTGGAGTCGTCACCTGTAGTCAGCTCCATTCCAATCAACGTTAAATGTGTAAATATGTTTACTTGTTCTTACTTTTGATTTCGTTTGGTCATATTAGTTTTTAGTTTTGACGGGCCGTCTTTTTGATTTGGGCAGATGACAACGGATTTTCTCCCGAATGTACAGTTTATCACCTACAATGAAAGCCTACCAGGGGTCAGGTGACATGTCCCGGGACAATCTGCCACTTCTACAAACCAGCGATAACCAGTCCAGCGCTTATCTGTGACCAGTTTGTTCTGCGTTTTGTTTTGTCAGCATGTCAAAGAGTAAAGAAAGAAACCTATCGAGGACGTGTATAGGCCTTTATGTTTTTGTTCCATCAACGGTATCAGCATTATTTCATACACGGGGTTTTGGTGAAAATTCGTTCCCTCGAAGTGCAGCCACCACCCCTCCCTTCGCTTTTACCCCAGGCTCTCACAGTCTGCTTCGTCCTTTTCACATTACACACTTGGCTGAGCTGGCACACGGTCCCTCAGCTTTATGTAGGCCGATCCCTCCCCGAATGACAAAAAAATAATTAATTGCAAAAGCAGCCTATACATGATATTCTCTTCTGGAAAATACTAGCAGGCTACAAAACCAATAAGTCTATCGTTTTTTGTAAACAATCAAGGTCTGCATAATGTCATTTTATTTAGGATTAATAGTATATTCTGCTTGCGCTCACTACGCGCATTGAATCGCTTGACGTGTGCTGCACAATTAACTATATGAGAGACAGCATTTTCCTCATTTAGAAAGCAAAGATTTGAGAGAGTGCCTGCGCGCAGGGCTTTATTTGAATTGGTGAGGGATACAATAAAGCATGCACGGAAAGGAATTGAGGGAGATATTATTTTAGTAAGTGCAAGTTCATAAGATAGGCATGTGTTTTAGTATTGCTAACCTAATGGAACAGATTTAGCATAGAACACAAACGAAAAATCGTCAGCTGTCGCCCCATATAAATGCAAAGATTTCAATCTGACACATTATCTATCATTTAACCCTTGACTGAATGACTGCTCTGTCTTTCTACTAGCCAAGCCAGGCAGAAAATAACACATCACACTCCTCAATTAATAAGGGAAACTGCAATAGGCATTTGGTGTCTCCGGGGACAGCACTAGAAGAAAATTAACCCACATCAGGTTAATCAGAAGACCCCAGAGGCCATTAACATTTCCATTATAATCACTGGTATAGTCTCGCATTATTGACTTTGATTAGCTGAATACTAACTAACTAAAATAAAGTAGGCTATGCTGATCAGAGATGGATTTAGCCTGTACGTTTAGTCACGCACGTCAGCACCGCGGATAGTTTCTCTGTAAAGTTCAGATCACGTATTTAATAACAATTGTCAAAAGCATCAATATATATGAATAATTCCAAGTAGCCTAAACTGAATATGGAGTTAAATGACAACACCTTTGAAATGGCATTTGGGTAATTTTTTAGGGTTGACTATAACAGAACGAACAGTTGCATCAGACCATATAGGCTACAGAGTATATTTTGCCATGTTTTAAATCGAGCAGTATCCTAGCGTACCGCCCTTCCCAGAGATAAATCCAGGTGGCCCGCAGTGGTAAACGATAAGAGCCTTTTCATTCTTCCTAATGCGTCTGTTTAATGGCTTATTATAGGCTCCCAAGAGACTTCCCCCAGAAAGGTTTGTATTACCCCCGCTCTCTGCCTCCTCAATAAAATCATTACTCTGAGTGAAACCGCTTTCTTCACATGCATTTCCGTCAAAATTATTGTTCACGTGTGTCTTTTGTTATCATATACCGAACAAGCTTCCCAACTACTAATATGCATTTATTTAACGTGTCTTTAATTTGTTTTGAATGGTATTTTGGTTTTATATAAAGTAGCCTATAGCGACAGCCGCGTCTAGGAGTGATCATACAGGCTAGGCCTACAGTATATTGTTATTGAAAACGCTCCCCAGACGCCATTTGCTGTTAACCCACTGTGACTCCGCTCACTCCATCACCTTTGACGTGTTCCTTCCAGCCCGGGTCTGGGTTCACTCTCCTGCTGAGACACATTAACATTGTAATTGCCTTTTTACCCCTCTCTTTGAACACAATAAACGGAGCCAGTCCGCGGGGACCTGCATGGCCCGGGGCTGGCACAAGTCTATGCCATTGATTTTTCACACTGCCAGCAAACGTTGACCAGCAGCAAGCACGTGTACATGCTGGCATAACGTTTTGTCCTATAGGCTATATACAACTCAGCAAGCTGACTCTGGCCTTTAGGGGAAATCAAACAAATGATGTTACAAATAGCTGCTTACTTTGAATATTTGTGACTTATGCCTATGAAAATGTCTTATGACAATCATATGTGATTGGGAGCAGCCTGTGTGTTTGTGTGTGTGTGTGTGTGAGAGAGAGAGAGAGAGAGAGAGAGAGAGAGAGAGAGAGAGAGAGAGAGAGAGTCAATACTAAAGCATGTTTTCAGGTTAAATGATTTGTAATAGTTTTGTTCTCATTAAAGATTTATGCCAAGAAAAAGCCGTTGTGGGGTTTAACGTTTGAGAATGTTCATTAAAATGAAGCTGAATGCTATAACCCTTTTCTCTCACTTACCGATCATTAAGAACAACAATAATCACAGTGATGGTTGTTTTGCTACCACAGCAATGATGTTTGAGCTGACAGAGTTTAAACTATAAAGCTGCATCAGTGTAACACATCTTTAAATAATATTATAGTATGAATTAGTAAGTTTCAGTTTCACATACATAATCATCCTGTCAACATCTACTGTATTGTTTACAGCAAATTCATGTTTTCCCATGTCACAGATAGTCTAAACTGATTGCTGAATCAAAAGATTAGTGGAAAGAAATTCAAAAAGGCAGTGCAGGAAATCCCCTTTTCAAATTTGCATCAAGGGTTTGTTTATTCTGCCCCTGCGTTTTTATTAGCACACTCCATCTCTTACTGAATCAATCATTGAAATGCACACCTTGTCTACAAATTGACCATATTCACCACCGTCTGAAAGCTTTTTGTTCCATCTCTATGATGTTTCCAGGCTTTTGGACCCTTTTGATTTAATTGAAACTAGTGGCACTCATGGAGAGTGTTTGCAGCTTAATATAGACAAAGTACTGGCCATGTTGCATACTGGTCTTATGAATAAAAACCATGAACTCCTTTGAAAATGGGGTTTTCCTTTCCTCCCCATCCCCCATCCCCCACACACAAGCTGCCTGCCACTTTAGGCTGTCATTAACTGTTATTGTCAGTGTACAATCAAGAGCAGGGAGAAAATGTCCTGCACTTACCCTGAGCTGAGCCACCAGCCGCAGGTATACGGTATAACACAACCATACCCACAGAATAGATGTAGCTATTGATTTCTGGGCCGATGTGCGAGACGATTCACACACAGTGTCAGTACCCGCTACAAAAAGGTGTTTCTCGTCTCTCACAGGCTATAATCATTCTGCAACACCAGGCCAAATGACTGGATCTATATTTGAACAGTAGGGTGACCATTTTTACATCACTTTTTTATTTCTGGACAGGTTACCTATTTCCCAACACTGTTTTTAATGAGCAGTTACTGATTGTTGACATCTATGTACTGTACATTCTTCGATTATGTGGTTAAATTCCCATGAGCCAAATGACTGTGGTGCTCTTCATGCATTGCACACACACACACACACACATAGTCTCTCTCCCTCGCATATCTGTTTTCTCACACATTGTATCCCCCCATCTTCACGTGCCTGTCATGGTGGGCCCCACGGGCGTCTTCCTGTGTGTCCACAATGTACTACTGATTGCTTCCTGCTCTCACTCATGTACTGTTTATGCCGAGCGTCCCGGGGAAGACAAGCACAGCTCCGGGGGCAACACAGCACACACGCACGCGCACGTGCACACACACATGCGCGTGCGCACGCACGCGCACACTTGTGTGTCTGTTGAGCTGGCCTGTAGCTACTGTGGCCTTCCCACCACCTCCAGGGAAGGCCTTTTAAAGGTCAAGTAAGCCTTATCATGAATGCACAATGTTAGTTTAGTCTGGTTAATAAAACTGAAGTGACACAGATGGAGCTGCACTGGCAAGATATTAAAGACTTTCATTTATATTGAATCAATATGAATGAAAGGGACGATACTGTGTATTGATTGCATTAACATAATATAATATTAATATATCAGGGACAAATTAGACCTTTTAGTGAAATAATGGTGGATACACCCCCCCGAGTATTATGTTTTCTTTTCTCCGTCCGATGTAGCCTAACTGGAGTTACATTCGTTTATTTGACGACTTTGATGATCATCATAAGGCTACCAGCTTTGGCAAGTCCACTATTCACTATCCAATGCCCCACCCTCCTTGGTTGATGCTATAGGCATGCCTGTAAAGTAAGCTATAGCACCTGGCATGTAGGCTAATTGTGTTTGAAGTATTCCAAAGGAATAGCACATTTCTCAAATAATAGTTCTGAAATATCAGAGAGAAGCAGACAGAAATTCAAAATGATTTTGAGAGCTACAGTATCTTATAATTCCACTAGTCTCAATGCACGAGCTTGAAAATTCACGTGAATGACAAACATGTAGGTTAGACTACAGAAACAGCAATATCCTTACAGGGTAAGTCAGACTACATTGTTTTATTTTAAGATAATGTTTAGTTATGACTATTTTTCATTATCTTGGCTTGCTTTAGACATTTGTTTAGCACCAGGATTTGTCACATCGATCTGGATCTCCTAATCGCACAACATGAAACTTTATTGTACCATACAGTAAAGTTAGTTTTCGTCTTGGATCATCAGATACCATACCTTTGATGTCCTGTTCTTGTGTGTATG
>JAODUH010000020.1:1377140-1410354 GCA_027564835.1 Typhlichthys subterraneus | reverse complement strand
GTACCCCCCCCCCCCCCCCCCCCCCCAATCTCCTCCCTGCTCGGCTGTTATTCAGCCGTTTGGCGGTGTATTCAGATTCCCTGGGAGCACAGTCAGATGGCGGTGACATCCCTGGGGAGCCGGGCCTAAGCCTGACATGTTTAAGAAGATGGATAAGAATGACAGACAGGGAGGAGGGAAGCTGAATGGCAGCTGTGGGTCCCTGTGCATCTCTGCCGCTGGAAGACTGGTGGAGCGACATATGGGGAGGGGAGTAGGGTTATGAATAGGCGGTAGCCCACAGCAAATGTATATGCAAATCAGTTGTGGAAAGGGGAGGGCATTATGTAACAGGAATTGAAAGAAATGATTTTGCAGCGTGAGGAAGATGAACAGGTAGAAACAAATTAAAGATACACTCCTTGTGTTACGGCTCCCCGAGAAACTCAGCCCCCTGCTCGGCTGTGCATGAAACGTATATATTATACAGTAGACCTAAAGGAAGGTTGATGTTAACAGCACAAATGTGCATGTGAGACTAAGTGTGCTTTCCACAAGGCCTTTCTGAATGAAATGATTCAGAAGAGTTTACCAGCTAGGTCAAGGAAAAGCTCTGCTGCAATTCTATCAGCTGCGTTTAACGGCCAGCGAGGGGACGGCATTGACCAAGCTGGAGGATGAGACGGTGATTATGTGGCTTGATTTATTTGTACTGGGTGTGATGTAGTAAAGTAAACCGGTCAGCCAGAGGCGAGCTGCAGCATCGCTCAGGAAGCTGAATAAGTGTGAGGCTGCCAGGTGGAACTGAGGGAGGCGGGCTGGGGTGTGATGAGCCATGGAGGTCAAGTGTATCCAAACAAGAAACTGAATATGCATTTGTTTCTTCTTAAGGTAAATGTGGGCTTGGGACCCTTTTGTTTGTCAAGAGGCTAGGATGCCCCACCCCCCCACCCCCCCCCAAAGATATCCCATAAAGATCGGTAAATTGCATGGGCATTGTATACTGTAATATAGCACGTTACATTTTAGTACTTATTGCGGGTGATCAACTAAGAATTATTGCGTTAATGACAACAAGTGCAAACATCATGGAAACATCAGTATTTAAATGAGAAGTTTGCGTGTTTTAATGGTTTCCCGCTGTGGAGAGTCGGGACGGAAATCAGTCAGGTTATAAGAGCAAACGCATATTCTATACAATGGAATTAGAGGTGTTGGTGGGAGAGACAAATACATATTATATTGGTGAGCTACAGCAAAGACTTGAGAATGTAACAAGAAAAAAACATAAGGGACACAGTATCTGTGAGAAAGTAAATGTCGTAGGTAAAACAAAAAGGACCTTAGATGAAATGAAAAGAAGATGGCAAGACTTAACCCTCATCTTCTCTTTGGGGTATGTGAGACCTACAGAGCCTTTAAAATACTTAGCATGTTCTACTAAGCTTGATATTCCATGACTTGTCCTACCTTTATGTCCACTGCTCATTTACAATGTTTTTGTTTTGAAATTGTGTTTCATAAGCCCCCTAAACAGAATTGTACACTTCTGTTTGTTGTCTCAGACTCAAACTTGAAAAAAATGTTAAATGCAATATTATGAATGTGCATAATGTAAACATTTTCTTGCTGTTATTTAGGGTATAGATAACTCAAAACGACCTAACTTCAGACTCCAATAGCAACACACACCTATACCCCCCAACACATACACCAACACACACACATATACAAACACCCATATACCCAGACCCACACACACACTTATTCCCGATGTTATACAGTAGGCTTATTGTATACTGTAAGTGCTGGGAAGCAGATTTTCAAAGTTTTTCATGCAGGTGTGCTAGATTATTCTAAGTCCCAACCAGAGCCTACTTGGCGGTGTGCACCTTTCTTTCAAACGTATTAAATATATATGCTGTCGTTACATACGGTTTCTACTCACACAAACCTTTAGTAGTTCTGGTCCGTGATTTGTTGAAGTGTTAAGGTGTCCCTGACTGCTCCCGGTGGTCAGGTGGCACCTTACATGGCAACCATCACCATTGAATGACTGTCTGTTACCTTTAAATTAAGATTATTCACGAATACTCAATTTGTTTTATTATATACAGTGATTGTGTAGTTTTTATTTGATATATATATAACAATGCTGTAACTTTGATACTCAAGATAGTCACTTTAATCTCAAAGACCCTTGAATCCATCTAGAAAAAGGATTTCAGAAGTGATGCAGCATGGCCTGTGAATATTTCAGTGCAGGACTGGATTGAGGGGCCAGTCTTCCCTCACTGGGATCCAGTGTATAGATCTTTCATGGCAAATATGATGCAAGCCCTCTCATGCAAAGTGCATTTGGAATCATTGGTTTGTCTGAAGAGATGTTCTCCGTATAATACATGATTTAATCACACAGATCCAGCCTGATAGTCAAGTCAAGTCAAGTCAATTTTATTTATATAGCCCTTAATCACATTGCAGTCTCAAAGGGCTTTACAACCTACATTTCACATAGGCAAATGTCTTCTCTTCATTTTTACAGTGATCCCATGCCAGGACTTCTTTCCCAATTATATTAAATTCACATTAAAAACGACTTGTCTGGTGGGAGCACAAACACGGCACAATCTGAACAGTGTCATACAATATATTGTGCAGTGAAATACACGGATGCTGTATTATTATAATATGTGTACATTAGAGATAATTAGATATTTGTACGCTCTGGGCAGACAATCTGTATGTATACTATATGTATAGTATTTTATAAATCAAATATTGTAGTGTTTGCTTCAATAGATCCATTAGAAATAAATACATTATTTGGGTAAAACAAAAATAAACAGGGTATCTCTATCTCACACACAGATAGTTTAAAGTTGAACCATATTGTGATGTTTTCTTGTGAGCTGTCCGTGTGGACATAGCACGTTTAATGAGGCACTAATGGTGCCGCTAATTGATGTGGGGTATTTTCACCGTGAGCTCGTCATGTACAGAGCCAAAAGCGTTGGATTCATGACATAGCAGGAAATAGCCTATTGCGGAAATGGTCCTATGGTTTCAATTCCCTTATACCATTAACCTGAATAAATCAAGACTGCCTGACTCACACGGGCGCAGAGCGCTGCATAACCAAGTTGGAATTACCCTGTTCATTCCGTGGAATTGCGTCTTCAGGGTTAGAAGGTACGTGTTGCCTGACGTAATGGCGTTTAACGGACACTTCTCCCTTTGATTCTGGAATTATACCCTTGTGTTTAACCCAGCATTGTTATGGTTTGAAACAGAGAGTGCACGGCCCTCCCAAACCTGCATGCTGGGTGGTTACCATTGCTCACTCCTCTCCCTGTAGCCTTCGTAGGCTCACACTGTCTCCCTCTACATTTGCTTTGGCCATACCATGTGCCCTGTCAAACATCAAAGAGGAGCTGGGGTAAACATTTGGGAATGTGGAGGAGCTACTGTATATTGAAAACGAGGAGTGCAGCGTTATTGATCCGCTAACTTACGTATGGAAGACGGAGCCATGGGACATTTGGTGTCGGAAGCCTGCCTTCTACCGCTCAGAGTTGTACTACGGTGTGTTTCTTTTAAGGGTTCTGTCTGGAGCTCTGGGAGGCAGTGGACAGTGGAGAGCTGTAGCTGGAACGAAGGAGCGATCGTCTCACACCCTCGGGCGTTTCCATTACCCTTCAGTTTCAGGATCATCTAGCACAGGCATGTGTGTGTGTGTGTGTGCTGATGACAGTCATCTGACCAAGGCCACTTACAATGTTTGCCCTTCCCTCCACCCCCAATGCTGTCATTCCTTTCCTCCTATACACTGTACCATTGTTTTATTACTGGTAATATTTGCTTTGCTCTTCCAACTGGGACTAGTGACAAGCAGATGTTTGCTCAACACCCCCGGGTGCTGAGTGCCTTCAGCGCAAGAGAGAGATAGAAAAAGGAGATGGAGCGCACAGTGAGATAAAGGATTATTGTTTTTCCTTGTCTGATATGTAGGCATAGCTTGTGTCACTGCATAGAGACTCACCAGATCACTGTATCACCGCATCTGTGTTGATGACATTGAGGAGGTGTTTAACATGTATTGCAACTAACAGTCACAAGGTCGCTTTGCTCCAAAATAGAGCACGGAATGTCAGAATTAACAGAAGTCAATGAGAAATGGTATTGCCAACTTATTTTTAAATATACAGTACATGTCAGTACATGTAGATGTGAGCAATCGACATCAGCTCATTTAGCTTTTTCTGTTGTGTGTGATACACAGGATCAGCCAATGACAAGAGATCACTGAGCGAGGGTTCACTGAAGCCTGTCAGCCAACTGACTTGGTTTACAAAAAAAATCTGTCTTTCATAATGAGGCCAAGCTCCCAGCCAAAATATGAAAGTGTCTTCAAGTACAGTACCTAACATGTGATCCCATTCATGCATACCTTCATCCATTTGACCCCTTTACGTAATTCTTCTTATACATGCTTAACATGAAAAATGTGTGTGCTGCCCCCATAAGACTCCCCACCACATCCACTCCTGATGCACTGTTACAGGGCGGCTGGACAGTCTGTGGAACAGTCTAACTTGGCCTCTAAGCCTTCGCGAGAGCAGCCAAGCGCTGCCTGCGTACACTACATACGCCCCCTTCTCTCTTCCCCACCGCACACAGAGCTTGGCTGTCTGCAGCCTCACAAAGCAACGGAAATATGAGTCCCTCGGCAACCGGACGGACCAGGCTACGCATATGTAATGATGGAGTCTGAAGGTGGAAGGCACGTCGGCTAAATCCGATTGGAGCTTTTATAATGCAGTCGCGCGGCATTCCCTCCACTCCATGTCAGTCAGCTCTGTGCAGGCTCACAACAGTATCTAATATGTATTACATAATACACAGCTGTGGTGAAGCATTGGCCAACATGTTCTGTCCGTCAAAGTGTACGTAACAGCCCTGGTAAATATTCTATGTACATACAGCAGGCTGCTGCACACATGTACAGTTGTGTATTTATTATTTACAGTAAGACACTGTACAAACCCTGGTGGATTTATAATAGGGTGTATAGGCATCTGTCTTGACAGCACCTATCACAGTCAAGGGACATTGTATCTGGTGCAATGTTCTAGCTGGCTGGCTGAATTCAGAAACCGTGGGACGGCTGCTTTGGGATTCTGTTCAATATGACTTGTGTTAATATGTCGTTCTGTGCATCTTTAAACGTGCATATCAGTTTGGCCGGTTGCTTGTTTGCTTATCTTGGCTTTCTGAACAAAAATGTTTTCCCATTATTCTTGTATGTCTGTGTAGAAAGCCTGGTAGTATAGCCAAGGCATTATTTAACACAGGAGTTCAGGTGGAGATATGGCAGGTGAATCAGGAACAGCATAGTGGTGGTGATGAAAGATACAAATGGTCAGTCATCTGTGTCCTTGCTCTGGAGGACTAGAACCCACTTGTACTTTGTTATTAACTACACTGTGGGTCGTATGAGATTACAAAATCAGGGTTAGAGTTCATATATAGACAGATGACAGATACATTGTACTGTAATGGCAGACACAGTTCACACTCACAAGTACACTCACAACTGTCATCTTATTCTGTCACAAAATGCAGCTAAAAAATGCTGTCACCAAAATCAATGACACTACAAAACACATAATAATTTAGTCCATAGCCAAGATCCTTAGTTTAGCCATCCCCAAACTTTTTAAATGCAAAGTGAGATTGCAATTATGTCATAAAATGTAATATATAATTTGGTAAAAAATCTACCAAATGACAAAATGGTTTCGGTAGAGACTAAATGAAATAAGTAAAACTATATTACAATGTATTCAATTCAGGGACATACAAATAATCAATAAATATAATATGGCTAAGTAGTTTAGGTTAAGCAGTCCATTCCTAAGGAAATATGACACAATTTGCAAAACAAATCCCACATTTCAATCCCTGCCAAAACAGTGCCTTCACTATACAAAACACCTGTTGTTTTGTCAAAATGTAAATATACATATTGAATTATTTAACAAACATTGTATGATGATAATTCATGTAATTTATTAATGTATTCATTCTGACATAAATATGATCAACTACTGTACACAAATCATTTCTGGTAGGCCTATGTCTGACATTATTAAATTACTACTTAAAAATTACCCCTTGTGATGTATGTTTTAGATAACATATGGTGTAACATACTGTATCTTAAAGGTTTTGTGAAAATATGATTTAAAAAAAGTATGACCCTGAATTTGAACAAACTCAGTATAATAACTCATATACAGTCACTCGTTTATACGCTTGTGTCTGCAGAGTGAGGTGTCCATTATGACCAAGCATGTTATTACCATGACATGCATGACAGCATCTGCTGTTCTGCTCGTGCATTTTATATCACGACTGGAAATTGACCATACCTATTTGGTATTGTCACGGGGCTATCCCGTGCCATGCAAATTAAAATGTGTATAATTTACTATTGTCTATTTACACAGATGTTTGTTTTTTTATAAGTCTGAAGTTTGTCTAGTTTGTGGACCAAGTGTTTCCTTAGTTAATGGCATTGCTATTTAACTAAACAGGAACCAGCTGATAATAGGAGGCAGAGGCTCAGATTTGAATTTACAATCAAGAAACAGAAGAGCTACTGGGGTCATTTGAAAAGGCATTGCCTAAATGTAGTTTCTTTTGTAGAGTTTATGTTTTGTTTGGTATTTAGATTATTTCTGTAAAATTGTATTGTGAGTTATATTTGGGTGTATTAGGTTTGTGCTCGGCCTGCCATATACTAATTACTAAATAAACCACACCTGGACTGCAGAAGTGAGTGTACCTCTGTTTTTGTGCCATCGCCGCTCAAACAATTTCGCAGGTATCTCTTCAAATACTGTATATAATTTCAATTAGGGTAGCTTCTTTTTAAAACAATTTTTTACAGACATCTGTTGTTAGCTTGTTCACATAAAAGGGAGTTACAACTGTGATTTTGTTTTTCAGTTATTTTGGCATGAATATTGGGAACCTACAACAACATGAGGACTATTTCAGATCACCCATGGCGTTTCACATAAACCAAAAATAATTATTTTGTGTTAGTTACTGTTTATCAAAATTTGTGTCATAATTGATTTTGATTGATGCTCTAATAATCAAATATCTTGATTAAACTGGCTGTGGTATCAGCCTCAAGGGACAAAGGGCTCTTACAATGAATAATAAGCATACCCCGGTCACTCACATAGCACACTGCCAGCAATTTGCTCAAGATCACAGGGTTATTTTTCACATGCTGTCTTCCAATGTAAAAATACATGAGTTGCTTTTCTCACCAAGCACACATACTGTGCACATGATTGAATCTCTGACAATATTGGGATGCATGCTGTAATATTAAACCGAGAAGGGACTGTGTCCACAGATATTTATTTAACAAATTGGGTACCTACACACAACATGCACACCTTTATCCGTAAAAGCAACAGCATGTACTACAGTAAACCACTATATTTTGATCGCAGTTAAAACGTTAACTGATAAACCCTGACAAGACCATTAGAGAACATATCCATAGATTCATCAGATCAAACATTTTTCTTTTATACTTTTCCCTAATAAGATACCTATAAGAACTTGAAAAACACATCTCACCTGTAAATGTGTTTCTCACAGAGGTCACAAAAAATGTGCAGAGATTAATCAAAGTACTAAAACAATAAAGTTGTCCTTTTTAACTTGTACAGTATGTCAGTACTATCAGAAGTAGGTAAAGTGAAGGAAGACAATACTTCCTTCAGGCTGGTGAAATAATGCATATAAGAGGTACACTAAGCATCTGTCAGCGATAAATATTTTGACTTCCAACCAGGTTGCTGGCAAGTGGTGCATTGGGGGCTTTACCCCTTACTTTCTCCATCTGGTAGCAGTCTGTCTTGGATGGTGTATGTGTGTGTGTGTGTGTGTGTGTGTGTGTGCGTGTGCGTGTGTGTGTGTGTGCAGTCTGTGGTTGGGTGAGCCAGCGAGGGCCAGCTGGTGAGGAGACACAGAGAGGCCCCTCACCACACTGTGGAGGGACCTGTCTTGTCACCTGATGCAATAGATCAGCGATAACAGAGGAAGAGGGCTCGAAAACCTAGTCTATGGAGGAAGCAAACCAGTGTACAGGTTCATTGGCCATGCAGCATTTAGTGGGTTCTAAAGTGGACATTGGTGCTCTTTCTGTGGGGAATTTCAAGAGTTAGAAATAATTTGTTTGACTTTATTTCAATAGTTCATAATCAAGTTGAAACAACGTTGAGTCAACACAAAGACCTGCGTTCAAAGAAGAACGACCCACACATTGAGTACTATAAGGTAAAACAATATTTGATTACATTATAGTGTTGTGTATGTTTCACAATAACATAATTAGGATTTCAACATTAGCGATGTGCTGCATCAGAAATAAGGCTATTTTCAGAACAACAATTGTGAGAAGCCAAATGGACCATGAACGCAGTGTGAATATTGAAACCATTACTGGAAAATACTGTGAAAGACGCCTTAGTGTCTTAAAATGAAAACGCATAAAGTCGTCTTGGCGGATGCACATTGCTATTCATCCATCGTCATCTGTCTCTTCATGTCTTCTGCTCCATCTCTGTCTTCTACATACATGAGGTCCATTCCTGTCCTGGCATGTGGAATATGGACATTTTTCATTGTCAGAAACCTGCTCCACTGAAAACATCAATTGCAGGGTCTGCTGATCTCAGCAGGATAGGAAGCAGAGCAGCTTTAACCGGCAAGGCGTTATTAATCTGAAAACTTTATTTATACTTCATTGTGCTCGATAAGCATACAGATAGTTTGCCATAGTCACGATGTGTATAATATTGAAAATATGATAATGCTTGCTAAATTTGAACTCAGAACTAAAACTAAAGTTATCCTTTCAATGCCGTAGAGTTCTTTCTCAGAAGCTCTGCCTCACACATCGGAAACGCATTGCGAAGGCTAGGATAATGTTGTTGTGGCGGTCTGCACCACTTTGTTTGTGTTTGTATTTACACACATGGCTGTGTAGAAGTACCAGATAATTTTTTTCAGCATTCACAGAGAATGATAAAATAGCAGACTGCGAGAAGATATTTCGGAAACTTGCTAAAAAGTGTATTAGCTTACAGTCACAAATGGTTTTATACAAAGTGACTTACATTAATACTTTAAAGGGCAGGTTGGGGTTAAGCATCTCTCAGCGGTATGCTGAACATGTGGGAGTGAGTCAACAACCCTAACCTCTAACCTTTCCTGCCCCTTTGACATATGACTAGCATTTTATCATTATTAATCAAATGTTTCCAATAGTGTAAAGTGCATAATCACTCAACTCACCTGCCAACCCTAGCTCATATTTTGATTTATCTCTGATTTCAAAAGGTAATCTGTAAGATCCTATATTATTATAGCTATACAATGTAATAAATACTTAAAACATTCTGTTTGGGCCAGTGTATTTACATACTGTAGTTTGGACATGTACTCTATAATACTAATATAATAGCAGAATACATTTTTTGCCTCCGAACCCCTTAAGAAAACCTGCGTTCAGTCGAAATTGCGTTCTTTACCACACAGTTTAAGTTCAATGTAAATTGTCTTGTGGACCATGTCTGTGTAGTATGTTTGGTGTTGCGGACACGTCTATAAATCACATGCTTTAAAGTACAATGTTGTGTTGAAAAAGGTGAGAGCCTTGCACAATTACTTATGCCCTTTCCTAGGCCCTGTTGTCTGTATAGAGCTCTCTTCCTTAACCTTTATCTAGTGATGTATGAGTTTTTGAGCTGAGTGGAGTAGATGGAGCATGCATCCATAATGATGGAGGATGGTGGGGTACAATGCCGGAAAAGACATTAGAGAGGTTCATGGAACTAATTATTCAAACAGTATATTACCCCTACTGTAGTCCAGAACCATAGTCTGATTTCTCAAAAGCTGTCTAAAACTGTACAGCTTGTTGCTGTGATCACCGCAGACTGCTAGCATGCATGTCTACCGCAGCAACTGTTGCTAATGCTAACTGTTGCTAATGCTAACTGCTATCTATGACCTGCTAGAAACATTGCTAGTTCTGTGTGTGTTCCATGCATTTTTTATGCATATACTGTAGGTCCTTGGTCAATAAGACAGAGTTGCCCTTTCTGACTAAATTATGCCTGCATTTGGCATATTTCCGGGTCGGCACAATGCACAATGCACCACATAATGTTTGTTTCGCAACAGTCATAAAGGGGAAACTAGTGAAACATATGCATTGTTATTTCGGGAGATACACAACTGCTGGCCTACCAGGCAAGTATACATCCACATGCAGCCATAATAGAGGCTTATCATTTGGAGGCAATTTCACACCATTCTGCCCCTAATTGAACAGTCTGTTTGTTACATTCCATTTTGCCTTCCCCGCCCTCTCGGCGAGCCTGTGGGACAGTGCTGAGAAATGACACTCTGTGCGTCTCATTGAGCATCCTCCAGCTCAAACAAAGCTCACAGAGCCACACAGCAGCCACGCATGGTCGCCTTGACTCATTGCTGCTGCCGCTGCTGCTCGGCCTGCTCGTGAAGGAAGAGGCGCACAGGAGGATGAGCAGGAGGGGAGAGACGGTGCTAGGATTGGCTGGAGGATCTCCCTTTAAGAGTTGTCTTTAGAGCCGCTAATGCTACAGTATGCAGCGTGTTTTTAATAATGCACACTTTCGGAATGGATCGAGGTGTTGATGAAATCTGGACCAAACAAGTATTACACACGTTGCACAAATGCTTTCGTTGTCTTTCCTCCCCCTAGAATTGTTTTATTTTAGTTCCATGAAAGTGATGCTAGCGGGCACATAACGCACACATAACGCACACACAAGTAATGTGTATGCGTTTGTTGAACGTGCGGTCAGTGACCCCTTGTTCGTTAGTCCTAATTAATGTCCTCTAATTGGGCGGTGAGTGGACGGTCGCCAGCTACAGAGCAGAAAGGCAGGAAGTCACATAAAAGCCTAATTGGACCGCTGATTGGCCCCGGCTAATTGAAGCAAAGCATAAGCAAGTGATAAAACAGAGGGAGGAAAGGAGTGACAGGGTGGCTGTTGTTGATGGGGACTGCCGTTTCTGTATCCAATTTATGATTATAAGCTCTCTCTCCGACACACACAGACACACATCTCTGTTATTTTATCTCCTGTTCTCACAAGGCTTGTTACTATAATTACTGGTGGGAGCGTTCCGCTGTTTACCAAATGCCTTATTTTTAAAAGTAAGTTTTGTAGATAGAAAGAATAGAAAAATAAATTCACATTTTTTGAACGATAAAGCAATTGCTAATTATAGAGCCCTCAAAATAACATCAGTTTCTTTAACTTTATGTATATCATTTTATGTATTTAAAATGTTAATATTTAAGTAAGAGACAAGCACACTTATTTAAAGCGTTTTCCTTGCCCAATTGCAGGAGGTCTAAGGTTTCTTCTTCTGCTTGTGCAATAGTGTAACCAGACCAAAAATGAACTTTGTGAATATGGCCTAGACATGCTCTACAGTCTGGGCGTAGACCTCTGGTTAATTTTTAAGCTATTGGAAGGCGTTTAACCAAGCAGCAATGCTACAATATTGGTTTGATCTCTTCATTTAGCTCTACCACCATTTCGAAACACAGTATCTCAACAAAAACATTTAGCTGAGAGCAGTAGTCGGGCAGAGCCGGGATACTTGTGTTGGCCTTTAAGGCCTATAGTTACCATACTGTAGATTGGTGGGTTATACAGTATGTAGCAGAAGAAAAGACGGGGAAGCTCTCTGGTCTCACATAAACCACAGAAATGTTATTGTTTGGTCTTAAACTGTGAGAGCACTCCCTCCAGCACCTGCTTGCATATTGGCTGACTCTCATCCTGCTCCCCCTCCTGGTTGCTATATGCACACACAATTTTCCCTCTACGCGCACTTTTGGGTACAGTTGTCTTTCAAAATATACAGCAGTTAACTAGGGTGGAGATTGAGGGTCCTGAGGGTGCCATAATGCAAACAAAGAGGTCACCTCTTCAAGTACATTTTCAAGAAACGCAATTGAAACCTCTGCTTTCTGCATTATGTGATTGTTCCTTCTCTCAGCACCAAAACACACACTGTACATTTGCAACCTTAGGAATCTTACAGACTAGCACACAACACATTTGACCTTTTCCTGAGCTATCCAGAAAAGCTCATCTTGACGCCTGAAGAGAACAAACATGAGCCTGATTGTGGCCCACTCTATCAATATATACCCAAATCTCCCACCCGCTCCACTCTGTCTCCCACATACCCCATCTTTCCATTCTACCTCTCCATCCCATCTTCCATCCTTTACCTCCAACTCCACCTCCCTCGATCGGCTTCCATCTGCTCCTTCGTCGCCCAGGTTCGGAGGCTGCCTGGGAAGTGATGAAGTGCACATATTGAGAGAGTCTGGTTCACATCTTAATTTCCCTTTATCGCCCTGTTTGGAGTGTCAGCGTTATTAATTCCTGCCATGCAGGGTCCAAACAGGCTTCCAGCAGCAGTTAATGCACCAGTAGTGATAGTGGTGGAGGTATGGAGGTGTGCAGGGATGGGGGGGGGTGATTTATTACATGGGTTTCATTAGGAAGCAAAACAAAAGGTCAGGGAACCTTAAGATTGGCCCTCGTGACTGATAGAAAATGCAAACGGCCATAAGTATTCTTAGATACAATTAACCTTTTTCTCCTCCCTCTCCCGTTCCCTCTCTGTTTCTCACTCTCTCGCTCTCACCGTCTTCTCGCGGTTCTCTCACCCGTGAGCCGGGGTGTTGCAGATGTCACCGGGTGTGTGTGTGTGTGTGTGTGTGTGTGTGTGTGTGTGCATGCACTCTCCTGGCACTTATTAGGCAATAATCTCATGGTTTTCGATTTCTCTCCTATTCCTTCTCATTTTCTTTCATATTCGCTCCCTGTGACTGGAGCTAGCACTCTGGAATGACCTGTGCTTGGGTGTTTTTTCCCCCTATTCTTTCATTTGCAGACAAATTACAAGATGTCCATCCTTAGGGCATAAAAAAAAGATAGTTGTGAACATGTGTGAAAAGTTTCAGTGTTAACTAATATTTTTCAGAAAGAAAAAATAATAACATTGCAGTGTTCTGCTTGGTAATCAAAGACATTAATAGTCCATGGAGATAAATGCAAATGAAAACATAATAAAGCAGAACGTGAGAGACGATATTCAGTACTGAAAAAAAGAGACCTGAAAGCCAGTTTTATTAAGAGAGAGGATGTGAATGGATGTGACAGAAGGGCAAGAAGTTGAACTGCTGGGGAAAAGATAGCAAAGTTCAGAAGATCAAATGGTAATGGTAGAGCCTACATGTATATGTTTGGCATTTTGGTGCTGTTACTTTTCTTAACAATGTCTTAGTTGTTTTTTGTAATTTTGGATAATTAATTGAATGCAAGCAATGCTATCTGTCCTTTAAATAATTGTACATTGGATACTTATTTATTTTATTGCACATAATTAGGAGATTGGTAGACAATAAACAGTCAGAAAATCCCAGCACTTTTTGGACAACTTGATAATTTTGTCCAATAACATTAGATAAAATAATTCATCTTAATTCATTGTTGAATATATCCACAAAAGCTTGGCCAAGGAAAAGCAAACTACAGTATGTACTGAAGAATGTTTCGAAGAAGGATTGATGCTGTTTACACAGATTTTATGATCATTTTTCATAATCACTTTACTTTATATACAGTAGTCATTCTTAGACTGAAAGAAATATGGAAGAATTATGGAAGAACCACTATGTGGGAGAAACTGGAAGAATATGTATTTATAACATTTTGAATACCACATATTTCTCAAAACTACTTTGTCATTGTAATATTTATTAACTTAATTATTTACATTTGGAGGTATTGCTCTGTTCTGGGAGCTCCCTGCCCTTGCATGCGCATACATGGAAAGCCCTTTCCATGCGCATACATGGAAAGCCACAGGCAGGGAGAGCAGCAAGGCCAAATCACCTGTCGCCCGCTCTACCACTGCGCCACTGTCGCCCCAGGTGTGGCTTCCGGGAGTGCTTGCACTAACGTTTGGACGTCATACACAACGTTCGTAGATATCTGGCAATGACGCGCGTTGTCTATGCAGTGGACACAAAATGTACACGTCTCGTCTTTGACCCTCTTAAGACCAATTATCTTAAGAAGATCATCAAATGTTTGTATACAATTATGTTAAGATACTGGTATCAGGTAAATTCTCTCACAAATAAAGGTTATAGTCAAGAGATTTGTAAAGAGTACTGTTTTTTTTTTTTACTTTTAAAAAGTTAACATCAGTGGTATTACGTAACTGAAAGAAAGTGACTGAATGCATGATTGTAATAGGTAGGGGCATGAGGGAATGCTTTCTCGCATCTGATGGTAAAAAAGCCTGAATGAATAGCCATAGAGAGCAGATGTTTTCTCAGGACATTTCATTTTTAGCTGACAGGGTGTAATGAGAATCTAATGAAATTGGATGAAAAAAAATAAGGTTTCGCATCATTTTTAATGGTGATGTGGAAATGTGTGGCAGCATATCCCCAAATTGTGACAAACCATTGTTTTATACTGTATGTTATAGTGAGCTGACAGTCAGGGACACATACAGATAGTTAGTTGTATGTGTCCTGCCGAATGCTTGTATGCCCCATTTCTCCACTTTTTTCTTAACAGTGACAGCTGACTTTCTCCCTCGAAAATATTGCATGGTCCTGGAACCTGGGCTGAATAATTTAGAGTCCACTGTAGAAGGTCAGAAAACACATGACTTGCCTTTGAGAAAGTCAACCGTTTTATCTCTTTAGAGAAAGCTGGGATGACGGTGTCAAATTCAACACTGAAATCCAGGAAGATGGGAATCTCCCAAAAAACAACGTCTCACTAGACACATCAGGTCACAGCAGACTAAACCAGATCACAAGGCATCATTGGCAATTTAGCACGATACTGTATGCAGACAGTGGACAGTTGGACAGTGCTGATGACAGTATGCAGATATTATCTTCAGCACCCAATTGCTACAAAGTTCAAAGTAACAACTAGATAAACAGTCTTTCATTGAAGGTTATTCTGAAGCACTATCACACTTCTGAAAATGTGTTGTTATGGCTGATTAAAACCTACTTGCCGCACATAACAGTAGGAACAAAACAACACCTCCTGCTAGTTAAGATCTTGCAAATGTTTCCCCATGTTGATCTGGATTTAAAACATTTCATGGAAAATTCCAAAAAGCATTTTCATATGTTCTGTTACAAACATATAGCCTGGCTCCGACTATTGCCTCAGCTCAATATATTTTGCTGAGATTATAGTCTGGAAACCCTGTTCTCATTAGAGTTCGCACAGCTACCCTGCTGGCGGGCCAATCAGGGTGGGTTAGTGAGATGACGTTGAAGTCAAGCGTGTTTCAAAGCAGTGGTAGAGCTAGATGAGGTTATCTAAACGGTCACTGTATAGCAACGCCGATTGGTTAAACGCTGTCCAATAGTTTCAAAATTAACCAGAGGTCTACGCCCAGTTGGAGGCAACAGCAAACACTTCCCAATGGCGCGTGGCCAGAGCATGGTCTGTATGACTGGTCTGGATACACCAGGCTAACAAACATAAGCTGTAGTCCAAATTCCACCAGACCTCATACCATTTTCTGGGCTTGATTGACAGTTTAGGAATGAAGGATTTCAGATAGCCAAAGTGGTTATAAGGAGCCAGTGGCATGTAGGGAAGATGATGTGACAGATGCCTCAGGGAAAGAAAGTAAATGGTACACTGGCCATGCTAGATCACACATTAGACTGGCATCTCCTTCTGTTGATGTGTGTTTATCATTAGTTACTCTATGTCCTTGAGTGGAAATGGTAACATTCAAACTTGTATTTCCAGGGTTTTAACTTAGTGGACATCCATAGATCTTAGACCATTGGTCCAAATCAGGTTAAAATCCCATTTCCACATAAGTAATTTAGAAATGAATATAACAGCAAACAACTATTTTCTTTGTATAGATATAGTGGAGCTATACGTTCCTGAGCATTCATGAAAATAAAATCGCACAATAATAATGTGTGTTGTAATCCAGGCTACTTTGTTTTCATAGCCTGGCAGGCCGCTACATTTCACATCAGTACATGAGCCCCCAGCCTCATAAGGCTAAATATAATAGCTTAATTAAATATGGGGGTACATTTCTATCAATATTATTAAAGTGCAAAAGTATAATCCACATGTATTTTTTACCATCCACAAGCACACACTTCTCAATTTGCATGTGTCAGCTTTGGAAAATATAATTGTAGTGAATTTGCTTAAACCTCTCTGAGGTCGACCAAGTCGCCCGCGACTGCTCACTGTTTATGTTTTCATAACTCTGGAGCCTTTTGAGATATTAGACAAACTGTGCAAAATTTGATTGGCCAAAGTGCGCTCTGCAAAATGAGAGTGCACACAAGTTCCTAGACCATGAGCTGAGCTCTCCTTGTCAAGGCGCACTCACCTCCTCCCTCAGGAAGCTCGCGTGATGACGGCTTTTCACCATAGCCAATCACAAGTGTCAGCTTGCACAGTGCGCACGAAGTAAAACACGCACTTTTATAACTATTACAGTTGAATATTTGTTTTTGGACAGCGATCCAAACATAGCGCGCACATACAAGAATATATTACCATAGGATATCTTTATATAGTGTTTGTGAAATGCAAATGAATTTCAAAAAGTATTATGTGATGTTATTAGTATTGTGTGCATGTTTTGACGCTGTAAATGTTGTTTTGATCATGAAAGTGAAGGAATGAGATTCACAAGACGGAGGAACACACGTGTGCGCACGGATAATGGCGACTTGTGTAATTGGGCTAGAATTAGTTAGTGAAATTAAAATTATTTTCAATGTTTACAATGAAGAGAATGAAGAGCCAAACTCCTCTGTATGAGGATCAGTTATGCTGAGAAGATTTCCAGCCAGGTCCAGTCAGCTCTAACATTGATCATATGAACACCACAAATTGTAAGGATCTGTTCCCAGACAGAGAGTTTGGACAATTGATGGAAGGGAAACAGTCTAGAACAATTGAGGTAACCACATAATGCACTCCCAACACAGTCCTACAGAACTGAGGCAGACTCAGACAGACACAAATGGCTCTGAACAGTTGCACAGATATATCTGAACCAAAACGCCTGTGGACTGAACTTACAATTCTATATATTGTTATGTATTTGTGGAGTGTGGAGTGCTTCTCCTGATGTGCATTTATTACCCAAGGCCTTATAGACCAATATTCCACATCCAAAGGCCTTCTATCTTATTGTGTGCTGTTTGTACTCAGTAAATAATGTCAAATTTCATAGGTGTTCTTTAGATTTTTTTGCATTTCTGGTAATCTTGCATTTATATAGTTCCCAAATCTATTTCTGTGATGACAAAACACACAAGATCCGTTCTGATATAAATGATAAGCAGCACTTCATAGTGATTATAGGGTTAAATATAGTAAATCGTGACTAAACAAAAGTAGGTAAAAATGGTAAAATGCCCCCAGACCTCACAGGGTTTAAAGGTGCTCTATGTATAAAATGACCATATTCTCCAAACCATTAGGGGTCAGCATTTCACCATAATATTGTGCTGTCATTAGTTCACCCTCAACTCTATTCTTATCACCAATTTCTCAGTCAATCTGCTTACATGCATCCACATACACACAGTCTAATAACAGTGCAGGGTGAGGACAAGTGCAGACAGACAAAACACACACAGGAGTACATAAACAGGCAAGCCACTGCTCAGACTCAACAATACCTGGGGAATACTCCGTGCAGCCGCGCCAACACGAACACAAACGGCAACTCAAACAGAGCAAACGCAAACAATAACCCACTTACTGAAAGTAGTCTTCCAGCCTTATGCCCTCACACCCAAACGGCTGGGAGCAATATGCTGATTGCACGTGTGGGTGTGAGGCGCTGGGACCAAGGGCTTCCACTGCCGGCCGGTACACACACCAGCAAGGCAAACGCAATAAATGTGGTCAAGCGGTCATACAGTAATATATGATGCCAAATGTGTTTTAGCCTAAACCATCAGGTCAACAATTATTATAAACAACTATAAAATACCAGACATACTTCACAACATTTGTTGTTTATTTCAGGCACAAATGCATGTGGGGGAAATATCTATTTTCTCTTATCACTTGGATCGCATGACTGTACACACCAGTCACACCAACGCATCCCTTGTGTCTTGCAAATTCCTATCTGTAGTGTTCTTACAACTCATATGGTTCATGGAAGAAGGATTTGATGGCTCTTAATATTGAACAATACATATGGCATTTGAAATGACTTCTTATAATTCAGATGAATTAAGACCTCAAGGAACTGCATCAACATGTGGGGAAAATGTCTCCTTTACGTGACCATACAAGACAGCATGGCATCTGACCGTTTTAAAGCAATATTAACAGTCTAAAATCACAGAAGTTTCTCTTAGCAAGCAGGTGTTGAAACAGCTTAATGATTCGTTAGAACATTTTGTTTTAGACAGCCCGTAAAAGACAGTGATGTCATAACACCACCTGCTAACTGACTCTCTCTCTCTCTCTCTCTCTCTCTCTCTCTCTCTCTCTCTCTCTCTCTCTAATGTACACTATATATCTATAGACACACACATGATATATATATATATACACAGTATATATATATATATCATGTGTGTGTCTAGTAGCATATATTGCATACCTATACTAGGATATTCACGGAAAGAAGGGGGGGGTGGCAGTAGAGCGTTCTATATCATTTATAGATAATTGATTTCTGTTCAAATAATTGGTTCACTATTGAGTCATGAAGCAGCATTCAGCAAGGGCACGGTATAAACAGTTGCATGAGCTCAAACTGAGTCTTGCTACGCTAACACCTTAGCTGGCTGTGAACGCGGTGGCCAGGCAGGAAGCATTAACGTTCAAGAATATAATTAGCATGCACCCCTTACCTCCCCCCACACACACACACTCATTATTAACTTTGCATAACCGGTGATATTCTCTGTCCCTTTCACAAGCCAGTGTGCACTGTGTGTGTGCATTTGCATTTGTGTCAGTGTGATGCCAAAAGTAACTTAACAGTGTTGTGGCGACAGATGGGAATGTGCAGTGTGGGTGTGTGTTTGCATGTGTGTGTGTGTGCGTGTGTCTGTGCTTGCTTGCGTGTGTATGTGTGTGTGTGTGTGTGTAGTGGGGCACGTGTAGTGAAGTGCTAGGTGACCTTTCGGGTGGCGTAGGGGTGACATCACTGTGACAGCGTGACAGAGCAGGCCTCGGCCTGCCTGTAATGGATGAGCTCTCTCAAGGTGAACACCTCTCCTCGCTCTCTCCTCTTCCCTCACATCTCCTTTCCTCTGCCTTCATCCTGTTGTCCCCCTTTCTCCTCCCTCCCCCCTCACTCTCTCTCTCTCTCTCTCTCTCTCTCCCCCGTTCCACAGGCAGTAGCGCTCCACTGCTGTCTCGCGGTGACTTTAAGCCTGCGGTGTGTGCACACAGGCAGCCATTGCCTTCAGTGCAGGAGGCACTAAGAACCATTGCTCAGACAGAAGAGCGAACACACGTTTTGCAACACTAATCGATTCATAGGAGAGAAACGGGGGATTGAGCTCCCCTGTCTATTGGATCTCTCCAGCTGACATCACCCATTGGAAAGAGGGGATATACGATAATGGTGGAGATAGGATGCCGTTTTCTAACCCCTCTGAGAGGTGAGGCATATAGCGTTTGGAAGAGGGGGGTGGGGTCACCGGGGTGCTAGGTGAGCACAATCTTTCCACTTTATTGATCTGGGCTGAGTGGACATGCATTATATTGATGCTGACCACCCACGTCCTCCAGTACCCAGCAAATAGATCCCGCAGCCATGCAAGAGAGGTCTGTATACGCCCACACAGCATCTCAGTCCTGAGAAAGTCCTGAGTCTCTTAAGGGGATTGTCGTATACTCACTAGAGAACTATCAACTGGTTTGGTACAGTACTGTACTACTGGTTCAATTGACCCAGACAGTTGATTGTTGTAGGTAATAGTGTTTCTGTTTTGCTATACGTATACCACCAGAATAGACAAAACAATGGGAGCAATTAATACATAATATGCTGGTGCACTGGATCACCTAAATGTAATGGAGCTAGAATTAATATTACGAGTTTCATGTGTTTTCTCCTCTGGGCACCTCTGTGAAAGGGATCCATGCAAACCTGCTAGCACACAATACATATGGTGCCATAATGAAAGCGCTACGATCCCTCTGTCAGTTCAGGTAAACAACAAAAGCCTGAACAGTTACAATGTACTTTGCTGTGTCTTAATTATCCATCAGCCTAACAAGACTACTATTTATATTAACATGACATGTTTGTCATGCACATTGCTTACCCACCGTAGTAATTGAGTAAATTGTTTGATCATCGCGCGTTAATTACAGGATTAGACTCTTGCTTCAGCCAGTGCACAACCGTGCCCAAGCCCACTCTCCTGAACTGGGAAACAGCTGAGCGAGTCCGAGAAGATTGCATTTGTGACAAACAGCGTTCCCTGCTCATCCATCACGCTTACCAAACTTATACATTCATTAGAAAGTTTGCAGGATGGACGCAGACCACTTTGTATTTTTATACTACTATATTTTCTGTCTCTCTCGCTCTGATTCTCCCTCTCTCACTTTTAACTCTTTCACCAGTTACCCGTACGACTGTGTGTCTGTATCACATGTAGTGTTTGGGTTGTGTGCCCTGGTGCAAACGCTCTATAGCATCCCGTCCCGTGGATGGATGGAAAGATGCTGAGCTGCAGCATAACAAAAGAGGCAGTACATTAATTAAATACAGCAATTTGCTTTCCTCTACTTTTTGGTCGCGGGGACAGCCGTGCTAAGATTGATGAGGCACTGTCTGATTCACGAGAAGCCACTGCATCTATATCTGAGGCTAATTGTGATGGAACACCCATTAGGTGGCCGGTATATATTAACATGTCAACTTTTATATTCCAGACTGCCGACGCATGTTTATTAATTTCTATGTGTATTTTAAATTGCATTAAGTCGCTTTTCTTTTTTTTACCGCTGCTCTTTTGCATATTAGCACATTTGTTTGCTAGGCGACAGTAAGGAAAATGCTGGTGCGACGTAGAGCGGACAAAGAGGAGGGGAATGAGGAGGTGCTGAAGGTGGAGAATAAGGAGCAATGACTGGAAGTGAGAAGAGCCGCCGGAACCCGGAGGGGCCCCTGTATTGGATTTCATATCTTTCATCTCAATGATGATTGGAGGAACATAACGACCGTTTAATGGAGCTCTTCATCAGTCCCATTCCCATCAATAAAGCACATCTCTAATGTTGTACATCTATGCTTGAAAAAAACGCCACCTCCCAAGTGTTCGGTAGACCCCGTCAGCCCGCTCACATCTATCGCTGTTATTTCATACAAGATACAGCGTCTCCATGTGATGACATTGTGACATTGATCTCGCCATGATCATTACAGGCAAACAATGAAATGCTCATTAAAAAGTGCACCGCTACAGTACGTAATGCCGGGTGCCTGCTAACAACACCGCTTCCTGCCCCGGCCTGGCCACGCCCCCCTCACCTCTGCCTTCCCCACAGAGCCACCGGTTCCTGCCTCTTCACTCTAATTGCTGGAGGCAGACTTAGTTAAGATGTCGCCTCACACATATCAGCCGCCTTCAGCAGCCACGACAGGCCGCCATCGGCTTCCGATAGGCCTGTATAATCCCTTGCGCCATACGCGGTCTGACCGCAGGGCCAAATTGGTGTTGTGAGAAGGGCCAGAGATGTCACTAGGGAACAGCTGACCCTTTCCCGCCACACACGCAGCTCGAATACAGAGTTAAATGTGAAACCCTATTGCCTAGGCTGCTAACTTGCACCGTGCAAGCGTTTGGTATACATGCGGTGGTTAATACGCATTATGCACATGAGTAGCTTACTGTACAGTACATACGTGTATGGCTTTGTGTCTGTATGCAGACTGCCAGTTCACATGCAACTTACTGGCACTCGAACTGGCAAATGTTGAGCCCATTTCTACCACAACTGTCACGATCAATGGACGTGACCAGGTGATTAGACGAGACAAGCACCCACAGCCATTGATTAGAGGCATCCACTCCATAGTAATATATAGATTTATGAGCCCACGGCTTCACACAATGAGTCAACCCAATGGGATTCCTTGTGTAAAGGTTACAAAAGGGTAGAGAATCTCCTCCTAACGGATTTTCATTTCTAACAGGATGGAAGTGACCTTTTCAAGGAACTTGTTGAGAATTGTGAGAGATGCTGTAATTGCAGGGCATCCATCTTTAAAATTCAGGATATGGATTGCTCTGTTTTAAGGACGAATACTATACACACTAATTTTGAATGACCACGTTGGATGTTCATTAAGCATTACATCTTGTATGATATAATAAAATATAGGGTAGTTAATTGTATATTAATTAATTACCCCGTCATGGTATTATTCCATTTAGAAATAAAATCACATTTAAAAAAGTAAGTATGCAACTCCACAACTCCACTTAACATACAGTATCTTAACATTAAAACATATAGTATGTCATAGGTAAGAACAATAACCAATACAACAGGATTATTACAAGGCCTCAAGCAATGTATTAGAAGTAATGCATAGCTAAATTACTGTAGATGGGATCAATACAGTTTCACCTGCTGAATACTGCAAATCAATAGGGTGCTATATAATTGTTTTTTGTTGTGTATAGATTACAGCTGTTGGTTGAGTTAATGTGTATACAGTACTGTATGGAAGAGATAGGAAAATATATCTCAGACTGCACAGGGACTGTGTAGACCTCTTTTCTTTGCATTGAATTTGCAAAGCAGGCTGACATTATTCCAAATATGCATTCATATATTTTTTCTGAAGCATATAGAGCAACGTGTTATTTAGAAGTTGAATTGTAACTTTGTAACAAATGCCCTTGTATTGGTAGATTCAGCTATTGGTGAACATATTTAATAAAATGTAATGGTCACTAACAGCTGTGAGGAGCTTTAGGACAATCTCAATGGGACGCATATTGTAATATGTTTCATACAGGTGATGGAATATGTTTGTTGCACATACAGTACAGTACACACAGACCTTAGTTTGTTGTGCCAGCAGAAACAACAAAAAGCAAGACAAAGCACCTCCTGTGCTTTCACCTGGTGATCAGCAAAATAGTATCGCTCGAACCCCCCTGCTGTCAAGCAGAATGGATTGGGCTTAATTTCCAATAAAGGTGCTTATAGGAGCGATCCCTAATCACGCCTTTAATTAGAATCCCTTGGTCATTAAGTGGAGATAATTCAGTGAAAAATACCTCTGCTCTCTGCGGGAGCAGCTAAGAGGCAGACGGACAAACGGTCTGCACTGAGCCCAGGCCAATTCCTCCATTCTCCTCAAACCACCGTAGGCTACATCACAGCAGGCCTATTTAGGCAAGGAAGTAATGAACCTTTGTCCGATTGGATATGAAACACTTCCATAGCCAAAGTGACATTTGGTTTGACTTTGAAACCAGCTTTGCTCTGCTTTCTAACCAGCCGGCAAACTTCAGCCATATGCACACACACCAAACAATAAATAACAAAACAAAAGACCCCAAGATTAACCCTAGGATCTATTAAGATTCATAATTCAAGGATTCATGCTTTTGTTATACATCGTTAGAAATCACGTGTGCTGTACAGAGCTATTGGGTCTATTATTAAAGGTGACATATCTATGGTACAGTGTTACCAGCAACCCCTTTTATATTGATTTGCACACTATGGGAATACTTAGTGCATGTAAATCAACATTTTCTGCTGTGGGTGTCTAGCATCTACAACCCCACTTGGCTCGCATTTGTCAAATGTTTTATTTTTCTCTTTTTATCCGGTGCATGTGCTTTATGTGCCATTTCTCTTTTTTAGATGTCCTTTGTGTGTGTGTGTCTGTGTGTCTGTGCATGTGTCTGTGTGTGCGTGTGTGCGTGTGTGCGTGTGTACATGTGTGGATGTACTACGGTGGTTGGTTAATAATACCCTGACCGTTTCATTACAGTAATCAGAGCTGGGATCGCAGACGGTGGCAGTATGAGTTAATGCTCCGGGCTTTGCCTCATTAACTGGCTGTGATCGACGACCGTCGCCCTCACCACAAATTGGAATTGTCTCTGCAATCCCGAGGCCTTGACTCGGGCTGACCGGACCCTTCCACGGAACGTGATGCTCCCACTGAGAAGAAATATAGTGTCCTTCTGCTCGGCTCCTATATCGTCATTGAGATCGTTTCCCATATAACTCATATTTGAACTCTCTTTCCCCTGGTTGAAAGCCATGCTTTCATGTTCCTTAAAATTCTCTCAAACCACAATAGCCTAAACAATTAATAACATGATATGGTTTACTTTAAGATTAATCAAAACATGCAGATGCTATATAATGATATTCATAGCTAACCTTTTTTATGTTAATTTTATTTACGTGACTTTCAATGACTTTAATATCTGTATGGCATAATTAGACATAATTATTAGCATAATAGTAGTCTTTTGAATGAAGAGAATGGCTTAATCTGCAGACTTTTCCTGTGACATAAGTACAGATTTAGATCTATTAAATCTAATTTTCAGTGAGATCCATTTAAGTACATCAGTGTTTCCACACTTGGCATTGCTGTTTTTTTATTTTTTTGTTTGTTTTTACTGTACATGCCACTTTATTTTGAGGAGTTGACTGCTTGTCTTAAAATTGACCATAATATTGTCTTGCAAATCCCTGGTGAAGAGATGTGATGTACAGTAATACATAATGTCTGTTGGTAATCAATTACATATATTTTCTCAAAATGTGTATGTGTGTGTTTGTATGTGCGTGTGTGTTTAAATGTACATGTATACTGTAGCCAAGGCAGAAATAATGACTTGTCAGTTTAAAGTCCCTTCAGCCTCTGCCTTCACCACCCTCATTCCTCAAAACAAGTTAATTAGTTGTTCAACATTATCAGCCAATGTACTGTAACGTCAACACTCCTGGAATCACAGGGTATAAAAGGAAGGGTGGCATAATGTTAAAACAAATCAGATGTCACAGTCTTTCGATTTTATTTTCTTTGAAGTCTTGATCCCCGAAAAACTGCCCTTGTATTATAATGGCAAAACATTAACATGTTTTCAGAGTTATTCACTTTTATTATAGTTGCAATAGAAGCATTGGTGGTCTAAAGAGAAAGTCCCTTAGCCCTGGCCTTAGCCCTGGCTTTGCTCTGCTCATCTCTGACAAAATACAAAATAACTGCCATACCCCCCCCCCCACCATGGTTGACAGTAATGGGAACCGTGCTGTGTTGAAGTATGTATTGCCCTGCCTGTGTATATTTTTCACCACACTGACCACACATTACGGAGCGAAACTTCAATAACCTGCTGCGCTAATGCAATTAGCAGGCAGAAACCCCTATCACTTACAGAGGCAGTGGATCCCATCCAGAGACAATGAGCGTCATTCGGCCGCACTCGTGGTAAACAAGTTGGGTCTTCATAGGATGGAGGAGAGCGATTGAAATTGCGGCCTGCTATCAAGTCATCAAGCTGGAGAGAGTAGACGGGATGAGGTGTAAGCCTGTGTGTTATCAATGTGGGATGTCATCTCCTTCAGGAGTGTGTTGGCTGCACGTCGCATCCCTATCAGATGAAGAATTCATACAGTAGCTACAGTTTGAGGTGTTAGCGTTGTCAGAGATATGGTAGGAAGTGTTTTCCTGCAAGCACATAGATACTGTAGCAGACAAATCGTGGCTGTTGAAGAGACACAACCATTCACTACTAAGACTGGTTGGTTAGTGAGTTACTTATTATTAATGTAAACCATTAATAAAAACTCATTATTAATAATTATCATTAATTGGTCAAGCAGAACCGCTAGGGAGGCATAACAATCATTATGTCTAATTTAATCTACTTCAAAATCCACAAATGTAAAATAGGAAAATCCAGTAAATGCTTAATATATTAATCATACCCTACTGCAAAACATTTCAGAACAGCCTTATTGGCTCAACGCAAGCATTAAAGTCTGCAACCCCTGTAACAACCCCTGTAACAGAGTTTATATAAGTGTCCAGTATATTATCTCAACTTTACTGTAACTAAAGCTTGACCTTCAAGTTGATGACAATGAGTGCTTGATGTAATTAATTGGGTGATTAATTGCTGGATTGATCCAAAGATCAATGGATGGAATGCTCTCATTTAGAAAGGGGCACTCTATTGCCTGTGTAATTACCTGGAAAGTTCTGATGCTCGCTCCTTATTTGTCTTGGTCAGTTGCATGAAGAAACAGGATTTTGCAGATTATAGTGTGACTGAACACAAGTTGTCAAATGAACACAAGTTGTCAAATGGAACAAAACAAAAAAAACAGTTGTTAGCATGTATCCTCTCCGAGCTCTCTCAAATGTCTCAACAGAACTCAATAAGTCAAACATAAAAAAGTGTTTCAGTGTCATATCTGGTACTCTTTCTTTGACAACAATGTTAAGGTAGCATATTCATCTTCAAATCAGATTTAAATTGACACAAATAAAAGAGTGGGTGCCAGATACAAGAGTGGGAAAACTAAATCTCATCTCTCCCTAGGACAGGGTTGGGTAAACTCATCTAATGTTGGGTGCAAGATAGAAACGGGAGGAGGGTGATGGTGACTGCAGGGGGGCTTGGGGCTGGAGAAGGTGACCCTGGAACATGGGCAGGGTTGCTCATGTCGTCCGGCGGGGAACAAGGCAGTGACAGCCATCTCCATGCCACTGCTGGACCCCCTGGAGAGAAGAACCGTAGCAGGTGGAATAAGAGAATTTAGATTAAACAATCCCACATAGGCCAATGTCGCTATTGGTCCTGTGCCCTTCTTAAAGGTGCTTCCAAGACCCAAGGACCAGAGCGGCTTGGAATTCAATAATATAATGTAGTAACTCTCACTGTCACTGTTCGGCTAAATCTGTGGACATTTCAGTATGATTTGTCACAAAGAGGCTAATGAACTTGGGACTGAGCAAAACAAAGCGAAACAAAGCTATTATCAAAACATGATTGTATGTAAGTTTTTCTCAATATTTATTTGGCATACTGTACTAGAAAATACTCAACACATACTGTATCATGATTAAATTAAATATACGAGAAATAAAGAGAGAGAGAGAGAGAGAGAGAGAGAGAGAGAGAGAGAGAGAGCGAGAGAGAGAGAGTACAGAGATTTGGGTAAACATACACTACTGTATCTTTAGACAATTGATGTTGGAGAGATGATGGTCACTATCAGGCAGGAGCTCTTGCCATTTCACCACTTCACTCCCGTTCTCTATTTCTAAGCGCATTTTAGACTCTGATTACTGCTCACCACACACACGAGAACCCAGCTGAAATTGTCTGGAAGCCAAAGTGACAGTATTTTCAGCGGAGTGGCTGTGAAAGCCAGCATGCGTGTATTTATAACCTTACACACATGTGTTGGCGCTGATTAGAGTACTGTACCATGTCAGCACTTTATGTCTTACTGGCATGAAACACTCAAATAAAACTATTCCGGGATGTTTTTGTACACACATGCTTATTTTCACATGAATGTGGACATAAAGGTCATGACTCCATGAAACACGAGCCTCCATCAGTCAGCTATGACCTCAATGCCATCATGGCTGTCCAGCCATTGTTTTGATGATTAGCTCTAAATGTGTTCCAAGCTACATACAGGATCAGTATGAGTGGAAGTGTATCCTGTGTACAGAACATTTACTCATGTCTAGAGACATGTGATTTGCTGGAAGGTGTTCATTGGATTTGCTCAGCGTAATGCAAAAATGCACACTAGTAACCAGTAAAACTTGAGATAGCTTGTTCTGTGTAACGAAAGCTTCTATAAAATTACCCCATATTGGTTGTCTATACTACATACTATATGGGTGACGTGACTTAAACATAACTCAGATACAAGCCCATAATAAACCAAGTAATATATCTTTAATCCAGAAATGTAACTTATTTGGATGGGATAAAAACATTTAAAAACATAAAACACACGGCTGTAATATAATTAAGTATACTGCAATAAAGTAGGACAAATACTGTATAATAATAGATACAATACCCATACATGGACAGTCCAGTATGTATCATCTTGTAGAAAGAGTGATATATCTGAGTAGAAGTAGAAACAGGACTTGAGCTAACATGTCCAGTACTATTGATGTTGGTTATTATACATATTTCAACTGATGACGACGTGTTCCACTGTATCATCAGCATCCTGTGCCTTCTTCCATTTCTCACCCACTCTGACTAATTCATTTTTTTCATAACTTATCTTGCCATAAGCCCCTACATTCATACAGTAGAGTAGACAGTGTCAATTTGTCTTAAAGAAATAAATGACTAAAGCCTTTTGGAGAATGGATCCTTCTTTGATTCTGATATTTTTCCATTATGGTACTGTACGTAAGTAAGCAAGTATGTAAATTATTGCTTTCTGAACTAAATTGGTATGGAAATGAGTGATACATTCATGCTCTGTGCCCTGAGATATTTACTGCTAGTATACACAATATGCTTAATCTGACAGTTTTGTTTATTCTTGAAACTGGAAGACATTTGTTTAAACCATGGGTTGACATTTCTGCTGAGAAACAACCACCAAAACCTCCCTGTGTCAAATAACTGAAAATAGTGCTAAAGAAGTGTTAGCAAATGGCTATGTCCCTCTGGGCTAAGAATGACATGACACTATGTCACTCCAAGTTATGCCACACTCACCGGGGCGCAGAGTGCTCTGTCACTGGTGACGTGCACAAAGCTGACATGCACACAAGCACACACGTGCACAAGCACGCACGTGCACAAGCATGCACGTGAAAGAAAACACAGATGAACACGCATCAAATCACACACAAGGCTTACTCATACAGAGATGTATGCACATAAACACATCATGTTGCATGTACAAGAACCCCCCCCTCGCTTTCACACAGCGTCTTTCCCCCACCCCTCCTCTCTCTTTTCCTGTGTGTCTCCTGGAACCTCTTGTCTGTTTAAACCCTGTGCTTACTCAACACGATCAGCTAAACCCCCCTTCCCCAAACACATGAACACCCTAACAAATGCAAACTTTGCGAGCAGTTTCGTACTCATGCTTGATTTAAAGATATGTTCCTTGTTTACGTGAGTGATATACCCCTTGAAGCCCACTTTATCATTTCCAAAAGTCCATGTGCGGCAGGAGGAATGCAGAGCCAAGCCAATCAGTTGGGGGAAGCATGCACTTTCTGAGTGCCAAACAAAAATACAGTTTATGCATTCATTGCTGGTTTCATCCACAAGGCTGATTCCAGGTACAAATTTAGCAGTGTACCTTTAAAATTAACAACTGGGTTGAGGTACAATTCCACTTTCCATAGTTGTAAATTAATCTTAATCAGATAAGAATCCTTAACATCTAAGGAGTCCTACTGTATAACACAGAAGCAATGCTTCAACTCAATATTGCCAAAGAAAACACAATTTAACACGAAGAGCTGCATACTTCGTAGGTTGTGATTTAAGATCCTGGTATGTTATTGAGAATGTTGGGTAGGATTTAGAATGAGAACAAATCCAGAAAGATCTAATATGATTTATCTGGTGTTGGGACAGCTAGCCGTCCGGCCAGTCAGTTAGCGGCCACAAACCAAGAAGAGAAGTGAAGTAAACAGGATGAAGATCGCAACTGTACTGACATCTGGGAGGGAACTGGGTACTGAGTACAGAGAATGGCGGTTGTAGAATAGGGCCCGTAGTCTTGGAACCTCTTGTGTGTTCAAGCCATATCAATGTTTTTATGTTTTGCAAATATGTTAAAATTAGTTTGTTCATGTACAAGACTATAATAATCGCTATGCACTGGCATATAGTCTTTTCTTCTGTTACGAATCATTGCTTTTCACCGCTTCATATAGCAGCCTAAATTAATTAAGTTTGTTTGACGTAGAACACGCAAAATGACTTACTAAGTAAACAGCTACAAATGCAAACCGGATAGAGTCCTACTGTACCTGACCTTGGTTGGGCAATTCAAAGCGGCTATAGCCTACAACTGGTACTGAAAAACATTCCACATGCTGTTGATTATATTAGTTAGCTGTTTGCTTGTTAAAATATAATCTATGATATGACATCTATGCCAGTCACGCGTGAAGATTATAAAATAGCAGGGTTATGTTGACCGGCTGCTGTCAGAGTTTCAAAAGTTTGGTTGAACTGTGTGTATATTATTGCTGTACTGATAGGTCAAACTAATTTTAGTAGTTGTCTTTTATTATATATTTTTAAATAAATAAAAATTGGCAGTTGGTAGTGGATGATAGGGGTGGACAAGGTACGTAACTGTTTGGAGCATGTAGCCAAATTATAGAGTGTCTTTCTAACTTTTTGAATATATAAACATTGACCTTGTTCTGGATGTTCTTTAGGATTCCATTGCTTTGGTGGGTCCAAAGATTTTAATAGTCGGAATATAAGTATATTTAATAATGCATTTATTATTGCCAAGATTACATCACTTTACGAGTTTAAATGTATTTCCATAAAGTTGACTATATATTTCCTAAACCTTTCCTCATGTTGGGAAAACTGCTTACTTTCTATTGATTCCTGTAGTTTTATTCACCTCACCCATTCTGCAAACGCTTCACTTTCCCGGCCCGTTTGTACATCCCGCTGCAGATAACAGCTATCAGCGCAATTATTTGTAGCGAAGTGGCAATCAATAGCGCTAATATAAAATGGTTCAAGAAGCAACGCCTTGGTTTTCAAAAACACATTAGCATAACATGGGCTGAGTGTTGGAGCCACCCGGATGGCTATTAAATGAGTTGGGGACGCGGGAGTGGCAGGTTCCATCGATAGCACCACCACCTGTCCACAAACAAACACACACACACTATACATAAACAGTGAATATGCTGCTGCCTCAGCACCAGAACATTCCACTCAGAACCAGTAGTGTGTGTCTGGTCCATCTGCTCAGGGACGACAGTAACTGGAGGAGATGAGAGGATAGGCCAGGCGAGGGGAGAGAGAAAAGGAGGCCAGTATGACAGTTTAGGAGCAGGAGAGAGATGTGCCAGGCTGCCATTGCTGACTGTTTATGGGGTTCTCACAGTGTACACAGTTTTCTACAGTCCAAAAATGAGTTGATGATGCTAATTTGACCACAATGCTACGTTTGAAAAATGTATCAGAACAGTACCGGTACAGTACAGTCTAAATACAGACTCATTTATACAGTACTCACTACGTAATGTCCCTAGGGTTAGGTTAGGGACATTAAACAAGCAAAATGATAGTACCGTGCAGTACATAGGAAATAATGACAAACACACATCTCATTCACCCCTCTCGTTAGAGCACAACAGGTAACAGCTGGCATAGCAACACGCATAAAGGTGCACTGAAGTGGCACTATAAACAACTTGTTCCAGCAAGTGAGAATGAATGAGGAGGAGAATCCTTCCTGTTGATTGGGATTCTTGTGTTCCGTGACAATTCAGCGTTCCGTCACATTCGCATCAATTTCCTATGGAGAATAATTTGATCTTGTAACAGTGGTATCCAATTAGTGGAGAGAAAAGACATTCATTCAGGCATTTTTGTAAAGTGGTCTTATCTGGGGAAAAGGAACATGTTTCCCCTGATAAGATGACAAGAATTATAAGTGAATGTGTTAGAGAGCCATGTGTTCAGAATTAAGTGTTCTCATGGCCTGGATATTTGCATTAACGTTTCATCATTGTTGCCAATATATATAAGCCTATTACATATCCATATACTGTATAAGTTTATTATATATAGCATGGGTGCTCCCTGACATAAAATTGTTTATGAAAATGTATAAACTAAAGAACATTGGTGAATAGAAGTGGTTTGGAGTTTATTTTTAAACTCGTCATTACAGATTAGTATATATGTACTGTGACCAAGTACAGGATGAATCCATCATTGTATCTTCAGCCACCTGTTTATCTGTCCATTTATGAATCAGCTCACAACGCGACAATACAGCTTCTCTATTTTATCATCCTTCCGCCGAGCCACCATTTCTGAGATAATCAATCAACCTACGCATCCATTTGTGGACCCATCCAGCGATGCATCTGCCCATCCACTTACCTCTCCATCATCCATCCATCCATTTGTCTATCATGTGTCCATTCATCTATACACCCGTTATCTATCAATCCTCAGTGGGACCATTAAGATGGCACTTCAGTTGTATAACGTACTTCACATGAATACAAACCGGTCGCACTCTTGGCATCTGAAGAACCAGCGTACACCGATCAATATATGGGACAAGATGCAATAACTTCTCTAGAAAGCGCCGGAAAATGTTTTATTTTATTTATATATCTATCACTGTATCAATAGGAACCAATCCACACAGGCGAGAGACCTCACATTATTTACAGCCTTCTGTTGTCTTCAGAGCTAGCTAATTGGTCTATTTAATTAATCTGGTAATCTGTGTAAAAGGATCCATTTAATATGAATTTTATTAATGATTATTGATTAATAATTATTACGTAGTATACAGTATGCTGCTGTATGCTGTTGTAGGGTCTCTAAACTCAATGACATGGTATGGCTACAAAAGGAAATTTCATCATTCTGCTCAATATTGACTCTAATAGCCTCCAATAAGTAACTTTAATCTGAGAAAATTTTTGAAAAAGATAGTGGTCCAGAGTAATATAAAACAAATTGAATGTACCCAGTGTGACTCTCGGCGAGAAACAGCGCTGCATGTCGTGACTTCTGTCAAGATGAACAGCAAGGGAACTAGTTTAGATTGTGATATTGAATTCTGATTGATTTTGTCATATTCTCACAACAGAACTTCTGTGGCCGTCTGCGATGCCGAACACCAGGGGAGGGGTGGGGGGGTGGGGAGAGAGAGAGGGGCGGGTAAGGGGGGGGGGGGGGGGGGGGGGGGTTATGGTTTGTGACGTTTCGGGCTGTCACAGCCATCCCGTTTTTTCAGCGCATGTGTTATGTATGTGTGTC
>JAODUH010000020.1:1350975-1377040 GCA_027564835.1 Typhlichthys subterraneus | reverse complement strand
TAATGAGTGCTGAGCAAAGGGCTTATCTGGGGATGTCATTCATGGAGGCCCCTTCAGGCCAGCCATTAGCAGAGCGCCAGAGACAATCACTATTTCATCAGCGTTCACAGCATGGCCACTCTCGCTGCGTGCCTCTTTTATTCAGCTCTCCTTCCTCTGTCTCTCCTTTCTCTGTCTCTCTCTCTGCTGCATTCTTGCTGCTGTCAATCTATTATCTGTCTGTTTTCCTCCTCTTCGGTTTGTTTTCAATATGAGCACCCTTCCGTTTTTACATCTTTCCAATGCACAGGTTGGTGTGATGCTTGTGTCGCAAAATGAAAATAATATTTAAATAAATACACACACATCATTTAAATGTCGCAAGCTATTTCTAATTATTTTAATGGAATATAAAATATACATACAGCTAAAATGTGCATATAGCATTTATTGAATCAACTTAAATATTATATTTTAGTGCTTTAAATGCTAAATAGCATGGTAGGCGTGGCTCGAAAGGTTTGTAAACCACTGATGTGGGTTGGCACTTGGAGTTGTCATGAGTAATGCCCCTTGTGTGTGTATGTGCCTGTGCGTGTGTGTATGTGTGCGTGTGCGTGTGCGTGTATGTGCGTGTGCGTGCGTGTGTATGTGTGCGTGTATGTGTGCGTGTATGTGCGTGTGCGTGCGTGTGCGTGTGTATGTGTGTGTATGTGTGCGTGTGTGTGTGTGTGTATGTGTGCGTGTGCATGTGTGTATGTGCGTGTGTGCGTGTGTGTATGTGTGAGAGCAGCATGAGCTCATGCACCTGAGCTGTCACCTCAGAGTGACCTGGCTCAGCCTGATGGGAGCACAGAGGCCTCCAACATGGCCACTGATAAGGGATAATGGAGGGGATAGCACTCACTCTTTTCCCCTTGTACGCTCATTACATGCCTCTATCTCACGCTTTCACCGTGTCTCACTCACACACACACACGCACGCACACGCACACGCACACGCACGCACACTCACACACGCACACACACACACACACGCACACGCACACACACGCACGCACACGCACATACACGCACGCACACACGCATACACACACACACACACACACAGACACTCATGCCCAACACAGTGTGTAGGCCTATGTTAGATTCCTCTCCTTTTGTTTCCTTGTCATTGTAAACGTAACTCCTCTAACACTCACATATCTGCTTCTCTGTGTGTGAGAGGCTTCACACACCAAAGCTGGTTTATCAGTCTAAACCAGCTCTGTCAGGGCTGGTCCTGTGATACACACCGTCTCGGGGGCTCACCACATTAAGAAACAACTACCCCTTTAATTGATAGTTAATTAATCTAAAGTCAATTTAACCTTGCCAGGCTCACCTTGAGATTGAGAGTGGTGGTATTTGTGACACAGGGCCAGATGGAGAGAGATAGCACAGCGTGGAGGGGTGTGGAGGGACTTGGCTAACGTCAACTTATCTCCGCAAGCGCAGAGAAATCTCTTGCATCTTGTTTTCTCTGGAAAAATGAATGGCAGTTGAACGGGATGTTCTTCTCTGGTCTGTACTGTGTGTGTGTGTGTGTCTGTGTGTGTGTGTGTGTGTGTGTGCATGTGCATGCGTGCGTGCGTGCAAGCGATAGGGATGTGTGCGACGCTTCCTCTTATCACACAACTAGGCAATTGCCATCTTATTTTGCTGACCTCATCATTGAGGTGTTAATTACACCTCACATCTGAAGCCTCTGTGAATCCTATAACTGTGACAGAAAATGTCACAGTTAGGAAATGTACACACATACAGAAACACGCACACAACCTACATTGCCCCTAAGCTGTTTTTTTCTTTTTTCTTTTCTACAACAGTTACATTTTTATAGTTCTCAAGTCAATGTAACTTCATGCATGACACTCAAGAGATTTAAAGCCAAACAAACAGAACTGTTTAGAGCCATGCTCTCTACTGCCCTCTTCCCTTTCCATTTAATATGGTCTAATGCTCACAACAGATGGCTCCACAAACATCACACAATTACTTCCTAAATAGACCCATAGGTTCAGATAAACAGATTGAAGGGAAACTGTTTCTTAGTATACCTTTAAATTAATTGTGGGGACTTCAAGGCAGAGTCAGTCATTCTCAAGAATGCTTGCTAACTTTGAGCTCAAGTGAAAACAATATCCTTTCGTAGCGCCGCCTCACACATTGTGAAGCAAAGCATAGTATTCTGTTACGGCTTTGTTGTTGTGAGCTGTGTTATTTTCCAAAAGTGTATTAGCCTACGATTAGCTTGAAATAGCTGACTATACCTTTAAGAGAGTGGCTCAAAACTATGGCAGTTAACTTATTTCAACAAGTAATTCTGCCTTGGATTCCAACTCGAAGAGGTTTCTGTTTATCAAATCTGGTCCGATGGACCATCTGCCCTGCGTGTTTTAGATGTCTCCCTGCATTCTCCAACCACCTCATTCAAATGAATGACTTGTTATCAGTCTCTGGAGAACCCTGATAATGACCCATTCATTTGAATCAGGTGTGTTTGAGCAGGAAGACATCTAAAACATGCAGGACAGGGTCTCCAGTACCGGAGTTGAATCCTCTTTGTAGTTTGAATCCCAGACAGAATCACTGATTTATTTTAAATCATGCACTAAGCTCATTATAATGACCAATTTATTCTGAATCAGCTGTGATGGAGCAGGGAGACATCTAAAACATGCAGGGCTGTGGCCCTCTAGGACCAGGATTGGGGACCCCTGCACTAAGGATTCATATATTTGTACATTTGTTAATAAAAAAAAATCTCCCAGACAGTTTATTTACTTTTATTTACAGTTTATTTAAAGTACTATTTCAGGTCCCATGTGGCGTGCATGGAAGTTTTCAAAGAACTACTTTAAAACAGCTTAATTATGTAATTTTCTGTAGCAATGCTTGCTACTGCTTAGAAATCTGTTCTGTCAGAGCTGTCAAATTGAAGTTCAACTCTCTGCCTCACAACTCACTCAACAAACAATATCAACGCCAACCTCAGCACAAAGACCCTTATTTAAATTTAGACCCTTTTTCTTCCCGAGCGCCTCCACATTTTATGTTACGGCGCGATGGATACATTTGTCTCCAGTTTGTGCTGCTTTGACAAGACAGAGCTCCGGCTTCATGGCCGACTGAATCCTTGTGATTAAATAGACGACAAGCAAAACCATCTGCTTGTCACATGCATCTGTCATCACCCAGCATTCGCCATAAGCCACACATCACTCAAAAACAACAGCAAGCCATGGAAAGAGAGAGGGGGTCTCTTAGCCCGTGATGCCTCGGAGAGAGAGGAAGGGGTATGTGAGACAGAGACAGGAGGAGAGAGAGAGACGGAGAGAGAGAGAGAGAGACTAGTAATGACACAAACACATCTGAACTGAATGAACATGGCAGTTAAAGGTGCAGCAGGCAGCCAGAGACAATTGAGCAGGAATGGACAAAATTTGGAGAAAATAATTTCTCTCCCCTTGCCTTCTCCCCCAAAACTAACACCACCCGCTGGAGATTATGCCAACCATATGGCTTTAGCAGTATGTACACAGTACTGCCAGAACATTTGCACTTTACATTGGATGCATGCAACATGATAAACATGAGAGCACTTGTATGCCTCCAATTATGCATGAAAAACAAAGACGAATGCAACAAAATTTGGTAATATTTGCAGCTCGGGACAGCCACAGTGAACATGTTGATTTTTCAGGGTTTATGGAATGGTTTTGAACTGATATCTGAATGTGTGGATACGAAGTTAGCTAACTTAGATTTAAAATAGCATACCACATTTAAGAGAATGTGATTCAATCGTCCAATACAGTGTACTGTATACAGTAGGCCTGTATAGACCTCATATCTACAGCAGGTTGTGTTCAATTGGGGGGAGGAGGCCACGGAAGATGCGTTTAGTCGAACATTTAGTTGATCCTGCTCATTTTTCACAGGTTTCCTGCTGCATCTTTAACTGCAACGTACATTCAGTTCAGCCATATGAACCGTGTCACGCTACACACAAACTTTAAACGTCGACGTGGTTAGTGCCGTTCAAGGGAAAACATTTTCTTTAAAGCTCAACTCTCCCACCACCTCAGTCACTTTTCCGTCTCAGTCACTCTACTGTTCGTTTCACTGCCTCCTTATCTCCATTCACCTCAACAATGTCCTCATCCTCGGATAAAAACACCAGTCAGCAAAAGGGCCTTTGGGAGTTTGTAGGAAAACCAGGCCTCATCCTTCATCTTCTCATCCTGAGCCCTCTCCTTACCTCATCCCACCCCCTCCTCCGTCACTTTCGCTCCTCACTCTCTCATTCCCACCCCTTATCTCTGGGATTATCGATTTAGCGTAGGCTGTGATTGAGTCTCACTGGTGTAATGTGGGCCCTAAGGTGTCTTCTGAATGGAGAGCATCGTGAGTTATGGTCTAACTGTAGTCTTTCCCCCACAACACCTGAATCACAGATGTACAGACAGACACATATTCAGACAGAAGCGGACACCTGCAAGAGAGCTGTGCGCAGCAGACCAATGCTAAAAATGCACAGGGTGAATACAAGAGTAAACGCATGCAATGAGCGCACTTGCAGCCCTTGCCAACATGATGGACTCTCTGTATATCACACATACACACACACACACACACACACACACACACACACACACACACACACACTGCCCCTTGTTTTTTTACATTTGGTAGAACACAAAGAACACAATACCGTTTATGTTTTGCATTACTTTTAGTTTTGAATGCATGTGGTTATTGTGTTGCAATAATAGAAAATGACCAGTCAAAAATATTCACGCTATTCTTCATAAAGCATTTAATATTTCAGAATGTAATGTAAGGTCTTTGTATGGTACTGTACTGTAGCTGTGAATTAAACAGGAAACCAGTAAAACAAACTTCTGCATGTAGGCTACTAAGAGAGCATATGGGCCTTTAATGGGCCTTTAGTGTCCAGAGAACAAGAATATTGACAATTTGTTGCTGTTTTAATGGGAAAAATGGGATTTTTTCAGATATATCCAGAGAGATATATCCAGAGTGCCTTCCTGAAAGATCAGTTTTCATAAAAGGTTTCACATGGAATGTATCAATGCTAGTGTGAGATCCACTTATAGGATCTCAGATTTCTAATTCATGTAATTATGGGTTAGTGAAGAGAAAGTTTAAGTATAGATTGTTGAAACTCTTAGTAGTTAGACATTAACGTTTTTAAATTAAATATCGACGTTGCATCTTATCAAACCACAAGCACCTCTGTGATTGTACGGTATGTACATCACTGATTCACTTGGGTGAGCCATTAAACAGCATAAGCAGTTAACACTGGAACTTTGACCATGTGACTTTTAACCACATCTTCTCATAGAAAACAAGGCATAGAGCAGGCCATAAGATTATATTTTATTCTCTTACAGTAGATGGTTTTCACTTTGTCTTAAAACCTGATGCTATGTGGTTCGCAGCATAATAGGAAATACCGGCAATATCTATGATTTGGTAGGAAAGCATTCACCCTGACTTGTTAAAATCACAGAGAATGAAGTTCAGAATAAGATTAACATAATTATAATAGTGGAAAAAGTAGGTAGTCATAGAGTAACAGTTAGTCATATAATTTCAACTGTAAATGCAGTCAAATCATCTACACCCATAACCCGTTATCAGAACTTGTCATAAAACGTTTTGACTCACATGATCGCTGAAATGATTTATACTAGTTATAAGCTAATAGTTTTTGCTGCATAAATGTAATCACACTATGGCCAATATAATAGAACAAAAGCAAACATCACCAGCATTAACAGGCATTAACACTAGATTCTATTGTAAATATAGAATAAACGGTCACTAGTCTAAATGTGTGCATTATTATAACTTCGTTTGCCCACGAGGTCGTCAAAATGTGTGCCGGGACACCCACCCAATGGGACCGTCACATGCCATTGATGCTAACTAACATTATACTGTACTGTATAGATATATTAATAGTTCACACAGGCTTTGAGTTAGACTATGGTTTGTTAGTCTGATTTATGTATATGTATATGTTTTTCCCTTGTATTCATTTGTCAATTATTTGATGTATTTAATGTTATTGTGAAGCGCTTTGTGCTTTTTATCTGTAAAAGGTCCTTCTGTACTATATATAGAAAAAAGAATGGAAGACATATACTACTGTAGATGTTAAAACATTCTGATGTATTTAAATACATTCCTCATAAACTATGAACCCTAACCCTACACATGGGGGTCAAAATGTGTGTAAAGCCCTGCCCAAACCCCGCCCTAGGCAAGGCCAGCCCAGCCCCTGCACCTTATCCCAGCCCAGCCCAGGCCAGCGGCTACAGTCTCATTGAGGTACGTGAATCCTATTAGCGGTGGCCCCGGAGTCGGCCTCTGCTTAGCAAATAAATAATGTTAATGATCATGATCCCTCATCTTGTCACCGGGGCCTCTCCCCCAGGGCCCCACAGTGCAGGTGGAGGGAGCGGCTCCCCCGGCCTAATTGGTTCATGCCCTCCAGCCCTCTCCCTCCCCCTCCCTCTCTCTCCCTCTCCATCTCTCTCTCTCACCTTCCCTTTGCAGCACAGTCTCCGTACTTCAGAACGATGAAGTGGCAAATGTGCGTGTCTACTCTGTCTGGTTCTTCAACAACACCTCACGCACACACACACCTGCAGCCAGTTGCTCTCCAGATGGGCATGCAGGTACACAGATGGGATGTGAAGGCGCCAACATAGAAGCTGCCTGCGGACGTCTTGCTAATATCCTCCCAGGTTCTCAACCTGGGGGATAGAGCCTCTTCTTGGGCATGAGATCAGATAGGAGATTTGTGAAAATCAGTTTTAATACAAATGTTCCAGACAATGGTGTTTTCCCTCCCTGCATGGTTTATGTATTTATGAATGTCTACTTTTGGTCGGTCAGGGGTGAGAAAGGTTACTGTGTGTCACACAGTGACACACAGTACAGCATATAAACACCTTAGCACCTCTACCTCTAGTCTCCCATTCGCCATGTATTATATCATCTTAATTACTACCAATCCACACATCCATATGCGCCTGTCAGGGGGCCCATATGACCCCCAGCCCTGCCCTGAGCCCAGCTCACCTTAATAGCTAGACCCCGTAATGTTTCCACTAAGGATGTAAAGGCATTTCAAAAGTTGGCAGTGGTAGTCATGCAAATCAGATGCGATCATTTCATTTAGCAATCTGCAATGAAATGTACCTACTAGCTAATGGAGAATACAAAGGTGGGTATATTGTGAGACAATTAATGTGTATGTGTGTGTGTGTGTGTGTGTGCATATATTTTATGTACAATTAAAACAGATTAGCTGGCTTTAATCTTAAGACTCAGAAGTTATGTCATACAAACTGAACACTTGAGTTTACACAGACATTTAATTACATTAACAAATGCTCCAACATGCACACTAGGGCTACACAAATATACAATATTTAGGCTTTAGGACTACATACCAAGACAAAAATGTAAAGTCACCACAACATTTTTTTTTAAATAAAATTAAATGTTTGTCTCTATAGACTAAGTAAAGTGTACTACGGGCTACAGTGTATGATAGTGTTGCTCAGCCTGACAGGCAGTGTACGAGTAGAAGAAACTTTCTGAAACATTGCTCTAAAATAGAATAAAAATCGATACCTACTATATCAGGCAAAGAGGAACTGTAATGTGTTATTATTTCTCCTCAAATACTGTATGCTAGATGGATTTTGGCTTCGACTGACACAAAACGCGATTGTGGTGTGTCACTGAGAGATATGGCACCTGTGCTCTCAACCAGAACACGTTCGTTTTTCGGTATAGCCATATGTGCATGATGTGCAGTTCAACATAACAGCAGAATTGTCTGCATTCTTGTTCTGCTAACTGTACCATGCCCGTATGCGCAGTTCTGGGAAAGTATCGCTTTGGTTAACCGACTAAAGAATGTTAGTAAAATATTAACATACAATTAATCTGGGAACAGATAAGGTGGAGACATGTTATCACACATTTCTTCCCTGGGAGTAGAAAATGCAGTCAGCGTTATCTATTGTAGCATTCATACAGTACTTTCTTTCATGCGTTCAGCAGTCCAGTGTTCCCAGGCTACACTAACGAGGCCTTGAACAACATCTGATTACATGGTCTCACTAATATAACTATACTTGTGTGTGTTTAATATAGGATATAAAGATTAACAGAATAATTATTAAAATAAATACACTTGTGTTTAACATAAGCATATGATATATATTGATTAACATAATTAATAAAAGAAAATAAATAAATGGAAAATAAAAAAAATTAAAAAATGGTGTACAGATGCGCTTTACGGCCAAAACACTCCCGTGACTGACACCGTGCTTTGCAAATGTGTTAAATAATTTCTTATTAATGTCTTATTAAAACCATGTAGGCTAAATTGTGTATTTAATAACATACAAAAGCATTTGATTAAATAATCTAAGCATGATTCGTAGTGTACAGACCCCTGTGGATTAACATAATTCATGGAATTAATTTCATGAGACTTTGTTGGTCATTTATCAGAGTAGATCATACTTGCTTTTTTTAGAGCATGCAGCTTAGATGATTCAGGCAGTGCAATATTGCTCTCTCTGTCCAGCTCTGTTAACTGTAATACAAATTGTGTTTTGTATTTTAACATATCAAAGAGGGACCTCTGCTGGTCAACTTTGGTGTTACACGCTGCATCTCGGTTCGTATCATAACTTTACTGTATAATGGACTATGCAGTGTATAATTGTTTGGGTGGTGAACCATCATTAAAAAGCTCCACTTTGCAAAACATCATTTACATGTTAAGATGGTTACAGCAGATCTCAAACACGACCAGCTTTGATTTGCACCTGGTGTAATAACCATATCCCTGAAATATGACAGAAATGTTCCTCCATTTTCAGTCACAATAAAAAATTGACAAATGGATATTATAGCTTTTCCTTGTATATTATACATTCTATTCAGTATTGTTATGACCTTCCTCCTTAGCCAACCCTGTCCTGCACTCGTATGTATGCAGTCACGCACACGCACACACACACGCACACACACGCACACACACACGCACACACACACACACACACATGCTCGCCCTCCAGTGCCCTGCCTGCCTGTCTCAAGTGGCAGGGTGGAGGGGTCGGGATGACAACATGGCAGCTGTGGTAGCCCTCTGCCACCCGGTCAACCAGTCTGCGCCAGAAGGCAAAGCAGCCTGTATCTGGAGAAGAAGTGACCCGTGTCTGGAGGGGTGCTCCCCCTGCAACCACTCTGCTTCCCTTCTCTGACAACAAGCCATCATCTGTATCCACACATATGAGAGAGAGAGAGAGAGAGAGAGAAAGAGAGAGAGAGAGAGAGAACACAAGCCACTCTGATGCTATTGCGATGTACAGAGACAGATGGACATACAAATAGATAGAAAGAAAACAAATGTATAGTAGAAAGGAGTAAGCCTGTGTATGCCCGTCTAGATGGTGTTTGCCTGCTGTAGCCTACTGCAGTGCTTATTGGGACCATGCAGATGCCATTCACTGCATTCCTGCTCTCTGAGACATCTCCTCATACATAGCAAACCATAGTCACAATAATTAGCCCATGCTGACAGAAACTGTGTGGCAGAAGGGGAACTCTGGATTGTCACTGTAGGGGAGACCGGGGATGGTTGACACACTTTTCACACTTGCCAGGTTTTATCAGCACCATTCAATTACAAAAGAATAATTTCAGTATTGGTCCAAAGTTTATGGTCTTGGGTATAAATTAAAATTGTTTATATCAGTGTAATTTGTTTTAATGTGAAGTAATACGCCATAAAATACATTCTGAGAAAGTGTGACAACCAACCCCATCAAGGGGTTGGTTGTAACTGTGTATTCCAATGAGATGTGCAACAATAAATTATTTTTAACTTTAAAAAATACAAAAGTTTATAAATGTTAACATAATTTGTAATGTATTAATCTATAAAGTTCCTGCACTGTTTTTATACCCCATTGTGTTAAATCTGATGTCTATTTACTGTATAATTAATCCACAGAGAGGCAGACATATAAATATCAAGGCTTTTACTAAAGCCATCAGTAAATAAAACCTTATGAAACATGAACTATAAAATGTAACAAAAAAAGTTTATAAAGTATTTTATTGTATAGGTTTGAGATTATTGTATTTGTATGTGAATAATTAGGGTAATCATGTATAATCTTAGTCGAATTTAACATACCATAAAACCTGACTGAATGTTCTCTGCAGGTTTCTGTTTACTTTTATTTTACCAAAAATGTGGACACCAAATGTTATACCCCTACTGTTATACCTTGAGTGTTTTTGTTGTTGTTTTTGCTATTAATCTCTATTAACAAAGACTTGTAGGAGATATTAAAGGTATAGTAAGTGATTGTAAGATAATAAACTATAGTTGTATTGTAAGGAGTTTCCAGTGTGTGGGGCGGAGCTTCTGAGGAGGCACCCAATGGCATTGAAGGGTCAGGTGTTTTAGTTCAAAGTTAGCAAGCGTTCTCGAGAATTACTTATTTTACCTCACCATTAAACAAATACTAAAAAGATTACCTAATTAAGCATAAGGGTCCACTAATTAATTACTATTTTTCAAATATAGCATACTGTAGTTGATTAAGTCTCAAACACTACATCCAAATTAAGGCTAATCTAATGCATCTTGTCTACAAAACAATGTTATTGTGTTTAGTTCCATGTCAGGTCTTGTCGGGTGATGTTTGTATCCGTTTATCTGAGGTTTGTAGTGGTTTAATATGCTCCTTAGGCCAGTGTTAATGTTTGCAGCATGTTTGTTGTTCATCCTGTCTCTGATCCATACATGGGTATGTCTCTCAATAAAGCCATCTTGTAATTGATACATTAATGAACACTTCTTCCCACATAACCAAAAAATATACGACTGCACAAATTAATACAGATTTTTATTTGTGCACAATTGAGAAAGATATGCATTTAATGTATACTTTACTGATGCACATCTTTCTCAATGGTTGTAACCCATTGTTTTAACAAAGGAGTGTGTAAAGAATGTTAAAATGGAATAAAGTAGATACAATTACAAAAATTATAAAATCAGTATCTTGAGTACAACAAGAGATTTTTCAAGCAAGTGTCTAGCAGTTCAAAATGTCGGTATACGTTCTAAGCCAACAGGTGAGACCTGTTCCACCCTGCAGCTGAAGGCTCAGACTTCCCCCTCAGATCTCCTGCAGCAGGTTAGCGGGAAAGAAGCCCAGCTTCCGTCCCGTACTGACTTTCAGGAAGCCGTTCACCTCATCTCCCTTCTTCACCACTATCTGCACAGAGGTCGTCACACAATCATCACTGGTGACGCACATTGTATTTCTTACTGTATGTACAACATATGAGGCTGACGGGGGTATCTGTAGTGTTATCATAGACGCAGTGTATTTAGGTACAAATAAATGGTATGTTCCTATGGTACATTCTTATGACTGTTGCAGCAGAGGGGTAGAGAGGAGTGTCTGTTCTGGTGCACTTCGGGGAGTGTATGTGTGTGTGTATGTGTGTGTGCGCGCTCATGGAGGTTCATTGTGTAGCTGCTCCATGTATAATTCAGAGAACTTAACTATAGCAAATACAGTCTTAAATTCTACTGATCAATGTTCTTGAATTATTAAAGGTGTGTGAATAGCAATCCAGAACAGATACATGCAATCAGGCAATGCCTGGGGTTTAACTAAGGCCCACTCGAATTAGAACAGCTCGCAATCTACAGTAGACACTTAAACTTAGGACAACACATTACCATACAGGAGGCAAGTAATTCCAGTGCATATGCTAATGCAATTGTGTGTTTACTTCATTTGACCTGCATTTTGTTACGTTGTTTGTAGTGAGTGTGAGTGTGTGTGTGCGTTGACCTGGTCTTTCTTAAGAGTGATTTGCCCCATCTCTCTGTTGCCAACAAAAGAGCGCGTCACCTTGTAGACGCTTTCTCCTGTCCGCACTCTGATGATGTAGTTGGCAGGGAGGAATCCAGTCCGCTCTCCCATCTTACCCTATAGTGGAAGACAAGATGACAGCGAGGTGAATCCAACAAGTACTTGTACTGTAGCCTCACGAGGCCATCCTGATCACACCCTCCACCTTATCTCAGTGAATCAGTCTGGATATGCTCATGGAATGGTGTTGGATGCTGCGGTGACGTCATTGGGCTCTGTTCACAGGTGTGTCATAGTAGAGAACACACGGGTGTAGCTCTTAACATGTTTGTTTCATTCAGGCTGCACCAGTGCATCCGTCTACTTAAGAAACCAATGTCAATGCTGGTGTTCTGAGAGAACCTACAATTTATTGACCGTTATGAGCTACAACTGTGTTGTCCCTACCCTGACACCTCTGTGAAACAGGCTCATGGGGTGTATAATGTAAAACTCTATCGTAGGACAACTGAGGTGCACACTTTAAAAATACACTTGATAATGTCGAGACAATCATGTTATCAGTTACTACTCCATGTTAGAAATAATGAATGTGAGCTGTTATACAACTGCCGTACAGTATTCTGCATTAAAACTAGGACCCACCCGCCACCATTCTTCATTGGAGTCATCGATCACTGAGAGTCGGTCCCCTGCACTGAGAACCGCCACCACCCAGCAAGTGAACAAGTGAACACAACACAAGGACAGCAGACCATGAATGATAACATCGAGTTAGTATGCACATTAGGGAAATAAAGAGAGGGAGCTGAAAGGTGTTCTGTGTATCCAGAGTGCCTACTGCAAATCAAGATCATCTTTCTCTACAGCCTTGAAGCGGTACAAAGCCAGGTAGTAGTGAGACTGACTGAACACACCCATCTTCCCAGGCTGGGGCTTCTTTGTCTGAAGAAAGACACATGGATATGTTGTCCTTACTACCGCCGCAGTACTCACAAACTGTACTGTAGGGGTCCTGGTAAAGGTTTCCATGGGGATATTTCTGCTCAAGTACTAGTACTACATGTGTAGTATACATGGGAAATATCACTTCTCTAACCGTGAGGTTTATACATTTTATTTATATTATTCTTTTTAGGACGTAGTAAATGATATTGTGCTTTACACACTCCACATTTGGAAGTCTGTAGTGCCACATGGTGAATTACTTTCAGCAATACTGCCTTCCTCTTAGTGGTTCCTTACCTTGTCATCAATAGCCCCTTTCTCTCCCTTACCGTCTCCCTCTGGGTTTGCTATCACGCAAGAAACAGACGATAAGGGAACACCCGTCCAACACAACCTAGAATGCATGGAGACCCGAGATAAATACTGTGTCGTTACCTCCATCTCCTCCATCCTCCTCCTGTTTTGGCTGGGACTCCTCTTCCTCCATCATCATCATCATCATAATCTGGGCAGGAACAACCATTTTTAACGGGATTGATGTGTGGCCTTTGCTGTTTTTTTCCTCCTTGCGTCAGTACTCACGTTCTTCTTGTCCTCTGAGCCTTTCTTGCGCTCTTTGTTAGCCATGATCACACCGACACGCAGCGTCTCGAACACTGGGTCAGTACGGTTGGACTGTGCTGACATGACAACACCCCGCACCATGGTTAGGAGCTTACAGCACAGGTATGCCCCTAATAATGCATCCAAATGCATGCAGTTATGGTTACACCTTTGGTTGTTTATATGTGTAGCGTATAATTCCACCTGATACCTGCGTACAATATACTTTAAAACACACACACCCCACTACTGTGTACAGTGTGAGCGTGGCTTCACAATGACTAAGGAGGAGGACAGGATTCAATGCTCAACTGCTCCTAGAAGCAGAACTTTTATCAAACGGTGTATCAGACCTATACAGCAATGGGCATTTGTCTGATCTGCTGGAAGTAACACCAGATGACAGCAATTCCTTTCCTGTAGGCCAGCATATAAAATCTCTGCTGAATAAAAACACGACCATGTGCGAAGTCACTTAATTTATACATATCGGTGGGCATTGAATTATTGTAATGTGCAACTGTCTAGACTAAAATGAAAAAGTAACAAATACGCAGCCTCTGGTGCGGACTGCGGAGTAGTGTAAAACATCAAGACATAATTGACCGAACAGTTGAGCATTTTTTGAATCTGACCAATTCATTCAACTGTCTGTTGTTGTCCAATGTAGCTAGGTTGGACAGGTGTTATTAAAGGGTGGGGCTTGGCATCGGCCAATTGTTTCCCAGCAGTGGAGCAGTGAGTGGACATACAGAAAGGTAGCAGCTGAGAGACTGTGGCGTTCTGCTGACCACTGTAGAGAGGAGAACTGTAGGCCCTCCTGAAACCTGGAGGCTAGAAGAACATGAGAATATTAAGTGAGAGAGGTCTAGGGAAGTAAGGCTCACATTGGCATCTCAAAACAATGAAAAACTATATGAAAAAAACACTGAGGAACCCTCACAATTTTGCCAAAGCATCTTTGAAACTCCACATAGGACTGACACTGGTGGTGGATGTTGGTCTTGCAGTTCTTGCATCGCAATGCAAATTTATTGTTGACTGAGGGGAACATAAAGAAATGTATGAAACAACTTTTATAACCTGTGGATGGGATCTCTGCTTCAAGGCTTAAAGGCAGGGTCAGCGCCACCACACACGTCGAAATGCATTGTGAAGCATAGTGCTACGACTTTGTTGATCTGAGCAATGTTCGCCACTTTGTTTGTGTTTCTATTTACGGAGCCAGGGCTGTGTAGAACTATTGGACACAGAGCTCCCACAGAGAGTGAAATGTGAAGAGATACTTGTTTACATTTAGCTTGGAATAGCTGACTATACCTATAGTCAGCTATTCTGAAGAAAACTTAATATTTGAACTCTAACAAAACAAACAACTCTCCTCTCATTGCCATGGGATGCTCCCTCAGAAGCTCCGCCCCACACAACACATTGCCAACACTAGGATATTGTTGTGTGGAGCGGTGTGTTCCCATTACTGAGCCAGGGCTTTGAAGCTTGCAATCACCGAATATACCTTTAAGCAAGGAAGTCAGTGGCACACATACAGAACAGACTGATGACTGAGAATGATGCTGTCTGCTAATTGTAGTTTACACTCAGGTGAAAAGGTTATTAAAAAAATAAAAAATAAACACTACAGTGACGTTAGATTGTTCACGTTTTTCCTGGGTTCCAGCGTGACATCATGTATGACAAGACGAGCAGATGGCCATATCAAAAGGGCAATAACTGATAAGACTGATAAGAATAACTGACTAGATGACACCTACGGACTATCATGCGAGCACAGACGTCACAGAACTTTGGCTTCTTGCAGTAATGGTCCTTGAACTTATGTGGTTTGTCATTAAATGGTTTTATGGGCTCCTGGGAAGGGGGTTCCTCTTTCACTTCCTCCTCCAGCTCCTCATCGTAGATGAAGTACACCTGCAGGAATGTGTACACCATTATATGGCACCACAGCTGGGCCACGTATATACAGTATGTACACACAAGACAGGATGACATGCTTCGTTATGGATTATGGACTCACAGATGGTCAGAATAGAGTCAGAACTGCACTGAATAATAAAGCAATAGTTAAAAGTAAAACACACTTTAAAGTGTGCCATGTTTTACTGGAGATATATATAAAATATATATATAAATACAGTATATACACGAGTCGTAACAAAAATAAAATTATGCAACTGGCTTAGTTTTTGAGAAAACACTAAAGAGTTGGCATTATAATTTGTCTGAAACATTTTATATGTTTTTATAATGAAGATTTTATCCTATCCTTCGATTTGAAACAAGTGGTATCCACAAAAATCCTACAGGTGTGATGACACATGAAAGAGCTCAGCTCTTAAAATAACCCTCAATAGGGACAAACAATTTCCAACTGCATGAAATAAATAGCTTTGAATTGCTCTTCCCAAATACACTATAGTGTAATTCCAGAGCCACACACGCCTATCGGCTTAAATAGGCTCCATGTTCTTGCAGGTAGGATTAGCAGTGTCCATTGGCGCTCAAGCTCTGGATTTACACTACAATAGATGCTTAACACCAAGGGACAGTTCACATGTTATTGGACCCATTCTTTCCAGACCCATTAAGCTGCCAACATTCCAAAGCAAACCTGCCATGGTGCCTACATTGAACACAGGCATTTTTAGATATTCTATCTATTTTATCACTCATGCATGCTTTCTCACAGCAAATGTAAATCACTCATAAATTGTTTTTTTTTTAGGTACCTCAGTTATGTAAAATATTTAGCCATTCAAGTAATTTAACTGGAGGTTAGCGGTAGAGGATGCTGCTAATTTCTGCAGCGGGCTATTCTCAGAACACATGGGTATATACACACACACACACACACCTCAAAATAGCATGTAGTTAGTATGGTGGAAACAACTTCTTGACAAATCAATTGTCCAGCTTTGTGCTCCTGGCCATAAAATATGTATATGCATTGTGTAGTGTGACCACTGGGTGCTCTCACCGTGTTGTCATCCTCTTTCACCACGTTGTCAGGGAGAGGTGGGTTGTCATGAATATCCAGGGAGTTTCTGTCGTCCAATCTGTCACCAAGTGGCAAAGAACAACAAGACGCCTCAACCTGGCTTCTGTTTCGCCCATGTTTAGGACTAGGTTATAGAGCTTTTTATACAGTACGCCTTCTAGTTATATTATAAATAAAACTTTAGATACTAAAAATAAAGTCAGAACATTTTGTAAAAACCTTTAAAAAAAAAAAAGTACGAGTATGAACTTACGAGTCATAGTGAGCCATTCTGTAGTCAATGGTTATATTGGGTCAGCTTGTGAACAAAAGACCCTGTACACAAAAACCTAATTGAAGTCACTACTCTTTACACATTACCCCTTACCAACCCAGTCTAATAACTGTACACAACATGTAACATATGTATTCACAGTAAGTGGATTTCCCTAATTATATTAAGTAGTACTAGCCAGAGTATATTTGTATCAAATATTTCTTGCTCGTGTCTGGTCTAAAAGCATGTCTGTCATGAAGTATGACATAAGCAAGATAATTTAACACCCTGGCAAGGTTAAAAGTGTAAAATGAAATTAAATATATGCTACATCTATGTAATCCACTGAGGGATGAGATTAGAATTCAGCAGCATATGCTAATGTAGAGTAAGTGCACAATAACTTCTTACAACAAACACGTTTAAGATAAAGTACCGTACCATTGACAAAATTAACTAACCGTGACACTTGAATAGAGTTCCTCAGAGCAAGTGGGTCTTCACACAAACACAGTCGTATGGTGACGTCCCTGTATCTCAGTGCTACAATGCCCGGGATACTATGGCTCCAGCACTTTTCAACTAGATCTGCTGCCCCTTTTGCTTGGCCAACTTTCCAAATGAGGTTCCAACAGGTGGGAGACTAATATAAATAATGAAACAACCTGGCCTGACTCTGGAAATGTGTGACTGACAGAGTGTGTGTAGAAGTGACTGTTTGGGACAGCTGAGGCATTTAAAATCCAAGCAACTGAGTGGCAAAAATGAAAGCACTGTGCTTCAGGTTCCTTAGTGAGTAATGAGCATTTACTAGCTACTTATCAAATTAGGCCCTCAGCCTGGGTACCAAAATCTACCAGGATGCGACAGAGACATGAAACTGTAAACTAAAATCACTTGAACACAAAGCAAACATGATAATGGCTGTTTGGTGCCAAACAGAAATTAGATTATTTACTGTGAAAACAATCTAACAACATATTGATGGCTTTCTAGAGTGGTAGTCACAATATGTTCTGCTGACAAATCAGTGTTACAAAATTGGCCATTACAATGTTCCACAAACATCCGGTAAGCGGTATTTATAGAATATCACAAATTGGATTTGACCAATAACTGACAGACAGCTGATTCAGCTCTCCCTTACATTTAGCTTTGCTTCGCTTCTGGAACCTTCTGAGGCAGTGTCAAATAACAGACGACACGAGATAGTGTTCGATAAGATTTTTTTCTTTTTTTTTTTCTTCAACTTTTATATTTTTAAAAACAAACAAAAAAAAAAAAAGAAAAGAAAAAAACATTAAATAAAATGTACAGTAGACATATGCATTCATTGCGCATGTTAACTACTACTTCTGATACGTTCTGCACGTCTGTCAACGAAAAACGCCAACACAACGGGGGAGGGATGTGTGTGTGTGTGGGGGGGGGGGGTGATAAGAGAGGGCAGCAAAGTAAGAGGGGAGGGGAAAGAGGCAAAACATGGAGTGTAGGAGGAACCAGGAGACGGGAAGGATATAGGAAGGCCTAAATTCATACACTGGAGAGAAGAAAAAAAATTCACTGAATATATAGATTTCTTTTATTCCTTACATCACTTTTATAAATATATCGAAACAAAAAGAGAACAATACTCTTCTGAGAAAAAAACAGCGCAATACAGAAAGCCACAACAGCAGTAAGGCAAACAGAAAGCAAGAAAGGAGAGAGCAGTTATAGAAGAGAGAAAGAATGACCAAAAGTAGAGCGTGACAAGCAGAGGGCAGAGAAGTGACTGTGTATGAACGTATATAAATATGCAGAATTGAGAGAGATGGAGGGAGGAGATAAAGAAAAGATGGGTGTGGGGGAAAGGGAGAAACACCGGAGGGGGTAGGTGGGAGAGGGAGGAGAGGTTTGACTGAGGTCGACTGTCCAGCGTGTTCTTGTGATGTGCTACGTGACCCTGTTGCCTGGGTGTGTGTGTGTGTGTGTGTGTGTGTGTAGGTGTAGGTGTGTGTGTGTCATGGCAGCACACATTCCACGGCAACAGTGAAACACATGCCGACGTGTGCTCGTCAGGTATATAAATACAAACCCAAAAACAAAAACAAATAAAACCAACTTTGCAAACTGAACGCTATAGCCATCCTTCCCTTTTTACATTTGACACGAGCTCCTCGTCGTCTACGCAGGGCCGCCGAGAGCAGTCCCTCCCCCTTCGGTCGTCCTTTCCATTAACCACCAGCCCGCCAAGAGTCTCGCCCGCTCACCTCCTCCCCCCTCCCCTCTCCTCCCCCTCTCCTACTGGGAGCTGGCCCTCTCCAGGACGCGCAGGTCATAGTTCTTTTTGGCGGCCCTCAGCTTGAAGAGGCTGGCCCCGCTGTTGTTGAGTTTGAAGGAAGCACTCTGCGCGGCCATGGTGCTGGGGAACACCGCCACCACCGTGTACAGGTGGGCCGGGTCGTGGCAGTTGCCGCCCGCGCCCCCACGGCCCATCTGGGGGTCCCTCAGCCACTGGATCTTGGCGCCGCACAGCAGCAGCTGGTGGAAGAGCTTCTCCGCCTCGGGGCGCGAGATCCCTTCCGGCAGGTCCGTCACCTCCAGCACTCGGCTCACCACTGGACAGCACAGGGAACACGGGTCAGAGAGAGCTACCGCTTCGAGACGCCGCTTCGTGTTATTAAAGCGCTATATTGGCCACACCGGAGTACCAATTCTGGTTGTTAGGAAGTCATGTCACGGTCATAAGTCACATTTATAAACGCTTCAGTTCAGTCTGTCAGTCGCATTTAGAATGTTTACAATTGTCATGAGTGTATACAGTGCCATCTATTGGGTGTAGTTTGTATACAGACAAAACATGCAGTAGTCAAAAAAAGTAACTTCCGAATATAAGTAACTCGACCAGGCAGACAACCACAAATAAATACAAATAAAAATTAAAAAACGGACTTGTCTTATAATATAATGTACAAGTAATACAGTGGTTGTATGCATATGCAATTTTGAGCATATTTACAACCTACGGGCCGATGTTGATGTAAAGTCTGATGTAAGATACAGTATTTATTGTAGAAGCAGGTACACCAGTAGTTGGTACCACAGACAGAAACAGGTACATGCTCAGGAAATGTTTATTAAAAAGTCATTAATTTGGCATGAACCCATTCACTCGTCTCTCCTGCTTACCAACGTCTGTGGTGCCAAGATCTGTTGATGCAGACTTGAGGGTTTGTTTTTTACCCCGAGCACCATGTTTCATTACTCCTTGGCCCTAGAAAACACAACAGCAAGCATGACACTGCTGATCTGCTCCTCTAGGTGATGTAACAGTACGTCAGTAGATGGGGGCATTGGCACACTATCTGGATCAACATGTGTTGTGTGTATTGGAAATAGCACGCCAGACATGTTGCAATAACGCAATGCAGCAACTTTACCAACATTTGATACATTTCACGTTTAAAATGCATTTAAATGAATGACTAAACGCTATGATGATTAGCTTGGTGTGTGAAGAGGTAAGAGCTCAAGGAAGGTGAGCAAACACTCATCACAGACAACAACACCTGGAGGGTCTGTGGTCACTAACCTGATGGGAGTAGGACACCTGGCTGTGCATAAGGGGAGGAGGACACAGGCTGTACTGGAGAGGCTGTCCCAGCAGAGAGTAGCGGCCGTCGCCTAAACAACACACGTCACAAAGAGGCGCTGGTAAATAGTTATAAGTTATAATCAGCTATAAGTTTATAGGGTATCACCGCTGTACTGAAAATGTACCGCACCTTGACTTCTGTACCGCGGTGTGAACCGAACCATGACCATTACACCCCTACTGCTAAAATAAGACCGGCCGGCCCATAGAATATTTAAAGCCAATACATGATGCTAGTGCTCCTGATAGGACGCATCAGTGACTGACTGTGGAATTACTGTGCGGGCATCTTAAGATAGCACTAGGCCTCTGTTGTAGTATTATGAGGTCACATAGCTGCTTCCAAATGAACTTCTAAGCCTTTTGCAAACATCTAAGATCACTAATCTTTCAGGATTTTTCTGTTGAGTCAGGAATGAGAGATTTCCAGCAATGTTCTAGAATGGCTATATTGTGAACACAGACAATTATTTCCCATTTCATGGTGTGTGCGCTTAACCTGGCTCCGCCCTTCTAACGGTTCGATTGTTAAATAGTTTAATAATTGACCAGGTTTTATGCCCAATAGCAGGCAAAGACTGAAAACTTGTCAATAAAGCATGCCCAGACCCTATTCACAAAGTGAATTTTGATCTGGTTACACCAGGCGTGTGTGTGTTGGTTGAATACATTATTTTAAACCACACAGTAATTTCAGGAAAATTGTTCCAATGAAATGTATTCATCCGATTGTTGATACAGTAGTATAACCATGTCAAATTAAATGGAGCCCTGCTCATCAATGCTGAGAGAACCCAGCAATTTTATGGCTTCTCTGTTTGAAAGTGCTTTTGTGTGTGTGCGTGGCGCTTCCACGTGGCTTCGTGCCCACTTGCCAAGGTACTTTGGCTCTGTCTCAAAGGTACTTTGGCTCTAACTCACAGGGTCACAGCAGGAGAACACACGTGGTCTGAAAGGCACGATGCCAGTTGTGACGCGGGTCTGTTGAAATGGCGTGGTCAAAGCTCTTTAGTCTGGGACCAACAGCCTCATGTTCAGATGCAAGAAGGTCACTGTGGAAGTAGGTGAAAGAGCAGGAGCGGAGAGCCACCGATGGCTGCCAAACTGGGCGTTTGTGTACAGAGTACGTAATGCTAATGCTGGTGGCATCTGTATACACAGAGCAAGCTAGGGGTTTGTCAATGCATGTGCATAGGGCATTCTGTTGCGTGTTTACATATTTGCTAGGTGTGACACAAGGAGCATTGAGGCGATAATACGCACTGTGCAGGACAAGTTGACATTCGCTCTTGACAGGTGTTTTTAAGTGAGCCATTTTGACTTTTTTTTTTGCTACTCTAGAACAATGGTTCTCAAAAGTGCAGGTCGGGGACCCCCCGGGGGGTTGCGAGACAGAGGAGGTGGTCACAAGATTATTTAAAAATGATTATAAACAGCATATTTCAGCCATAATTGTTAGCAGGAGTACGTTTCAGTCATTAATATGGGCTAGTAGCCCATGTTAAAATACTACCAAATAATAATATGGCTGTTCCGTTTCTACCACCTCTGGGGATAGCGGTGGTCGTCATTTTGGGGGATCGCCAGATGAAATGTTTTGGAAGACCTGCTCTAGACTACCTGACCAATCTGGTTTTTGGTATTTAAGGGAAATCAAGGTTTCTCCAGTGGTTCCAAAGAATATGAGGAATTCTTAATTGTACAATTGAGGAGTTGTACCGTTTCAGAGGCGCACACTGCAGGATCCGTCGGTGTGTTCCAACGTACCTTGTGTTGAACCTCCGGGACGCTGGAACTGAGAGATGAGGGGCAGGGGTCCCAGGCCGGGACAGACACTGCTGACACTACCGGAGGGCGATGGCGTAGGGGACTGGGTCGGTGAGGCCAGGGGGCTAGTCAACTGGGTACCGGCCTGGGCACATTAAAGCCATCGACCTTCAACTTTTTCTTAGAACATGTCAATGCTATGCTTTATCGATTTAGAGAATACAAGACATTACACAGGCTTCTACTACGCTGATGAACAACCTTCCATTTGCAGCTCCGTTATTGGTCAATCAAAGCACACACGTACAGGCTGGTCTGCCAGAAAAGACAGGCAGGACTGAATAGAAAATTTACACCCTGATGAGCCTAAGTGCTTACCAGACACCCTTTGGTTTCAAAGTGTTCACTACTCAAGTGGTTTAGTGTAGAAAAGGTTCAAGATTGCACCTTCAACACAATGTACTTGTTGAGCATGAAAGATTCAGAGTGGTTTATAATCATGTGCTAGATGAGAGGCTCAAATGGTATGATGTGTGTCTGTATTGTGTGTTATGCAAGAAAAGGAAAGCCATTTTACAGGCTGAGGTATGGTAATGTGTTTTCTTTTGCTGCACTCTACTAGTCCATTAGACAATTCCTGTGGCATTCCCACAGTATTCAATCAGAGATAAGATCTCCTATAGCCTTCTGTAGAGTCCTGCTCTATACCTGTGGAGTGTTGTCAGGCTTGTAGAGCTCTCCAGGTTTGCTGGGCCTCTGCTCTATGCTGTAATACTTGCAGGGATTCCACTGGACCAGAGGAGGATTCTGGGAAGGCTGCGGCCCATTAGGGACGCTAAGCTGCATGACCATCACGCCAGGCCCAGGAGGGGGCACTCCTGAGAGTACATACACGAAAACAACACGACAACAGCCAGCGTTATCCTGTTGTGTCAACAGTATGCAATCCATGTTTAACATGAAGCAGGCAGACCAGAGCCAAGCAAAAAGGCGAAACTATGGAGAATGTAATTCTGGTGGCTGTTCAAAATTCAACATATTCCTCAGGTGGAAAGATTCCCGAAAAGACTTTGCCAAGTTTAGGTGTGACCTTTTCCAAAGATGTCCCCATATCTGCTTGTTAAACCTTTTATCTGGAAACCTTTGACCTCATTCCAACTAGCACACTGCATTTGGTTTGCATGTATTCCTAAACAGTTACAGGTACATATTTAAGATTCAGGCTTATGCCTCAGTAGCAATATGAGGAAAAACTGAGATGCATGAGTAGGAATAGCACACAGTTCTTTATTTGTATGAGACGGAAGAGACATAACTCAAGATTACTAAGGCCAACTGCTTTTGACCTAAAGTGAGGATATTAACAACTGTTTTTTTTTAAAACACTTCAAATTTATAGATGAAATAGAGAACGCGTCTAATTGGCTCACCTGAATATTGCTGCTGCATCTGCTGTGAGGTGCAGGGGGACGGCGACTGGGTGATCTGGTACTGCTCAGAGTTGGGGGGCTGCAGGTAACCTACTGACGGACTGGAGCGCACACACACACACACACAGTAAAGGGGTACTCAGGGAAGCAAGGGATCATTTAACTAGAGTCTGAATGCACATCTGTCGTCCTCAATCCTGGTCCTAGAGGGACGCTGCCCTGCATGTTTTAGGAGGATCAGGTTAAGGGGGTGTTGTTTGTTTCCATGTGAAATGTAGGTTGTAAAGCCCTTTGAGACTGCAATGTGATTAAGGGCTATATAAATAAAATTGACTTGCCTTGACTTGACTTTTAGATGTCTCCCTGCTCCAACACACCTGATTCAAATGAATGGGTCGTTATAACAAGCCATTCATTTCTAGGATTGGGGACCACTGTGCTATGCTATACCTATCACTCTGGTTTAGCGGGCATGGTAGCAAGATGAATTTGGATGCAGTCAGAGAAAATAAATACATGAGGAAAAATTATAAAGTTGATTTGACAAAGTCCAGCCCTTTCATTTAAAATATGCCTAAAGGTCAATGATGTTTAATATGAACATATAATACACAATATTATTTTGCCATAATAACAATTACTACTATAGTCAAGTGACATAACTTTGTCATTCTATTTTAACTTACTATTTAATGTTGACTACTTAGCCATGTATTATTATTTTTACTTAAAAAAAGTGTGTCTGTATGTATAAAAATAGGCTGAGCCCACTAGTCAAATTGTTATGCAGTGGACAGTGTACATTATGCCAGCCAGCCAGCCCTGGGCGGTATGTCTTGTTGTGCTAGTCATGATGACAGCATGGAAGGTTCATGTGTGTGAGGCTCCCTACCTTGTGCTGTTCTGCTGTGTGGGGGTTATGACGCTGTAGTAGACAGGCATGGGCCCCTGCACCGACTGGCTAACTGGGACCATCACCTGCTGCTGGTACTGCTGCTGTTGCACCACCTGCTGGGACTCATTGCCCACTGGCACCTGGGATGATGGGGGAGGGTACATTGAGATGTTTCCTGACTGACTTTAAACACATCGTGACTCAGCAACCTTTTTATTTCCCCATTCCTCGAGGTCTCATTGTGCATTTTTCATAAGGCATAAACAGGTTTTATAATGTGCAAATGCATTTATGCATTGTTTAACCTTTCAGCAGAACTTAATGTAAAAATCATGTTAACATGCATTATCCACACTCACTAGCTTTATTGTTAAGGCAATGACAAGTCAGCTGATGCTTCATATCAGATTTACAATGCAGGTCAACAGGAATGACAGGCAACTGCTTAAGCTGCTTAACAGAAAATGTGATCATTGCAGTAAAAAGTCAACGTATGCAAGTAAGGCAGACAAATGTTTATAGAGCTTTCACTAACTTGATAAGAGGGCATCTGAGGGTACTGGACCATCATGCTTTGCATCTGCCCCCCCATGCCTGCCCTCTGGGAGTTGAGCAAACCGGGGTTTTGCGGCTGCTGAACTCCCATCATGCCCTGATAGCTTGGCTGCTGACTGGGCATCATGGCCTGGATGCCTGCAAGGATGACAGGTGGCAATACTAGTGAGACTGAGGAAGGTAGGATTCACAGCTTGTGCTTCATCTGCTGCCTAGAACAGAGGTCTTCAACAGGAGGTCCGGGACACCTAGGGGTTCCTCAGAAGTACTGCAGGGGGTCCTCCAAATTATTTGATAGTCAAACGTATTTTCACATGTAAATGTGAAAAAAATATACCTTGACATAAATACAACCTGTGATATAAATATATAAATCTGTCTAATTATTTTAATGACTGGTGGTCTACTTTTATACATGGCACATTGGCCACCATACACATTGTTGGCCCGGCAACTAAATATTTTATACCATATGTGGTTGAAAATATTGCACAGGGACCCCCTACCAGCCAAAGGGTCCTTGGCCCAAAAAACATTGAAAACCTCTGCTCTAGAAAAAGAAAGTCATTGTAGCAAACAAACTTTCCAGAAGGGTACAGTATGTTAATGCACATTAGACTAACGTGGTGGGGAAAATAAAGTCCCCACTAGACACTACACTTTAGCTATATGTATATTTGAGATCACATGCAATTTAACTTATTGTAACAACGTTTTAATAATAGCAGTTATTGTATTTTTATAATATAATAACATGTAAATAATTTATAAGAATTCATGTATTGTGCTTCACGTGTACAATGCCTAATTATGAATAGTTCCAAGAAATTCAGTATGCAAACTAGTGCTGTACCAAACGATTATTTTTTTTGTCGATTAATCTATCGATTATTTTTCGATTAATCGATTATCTCTTCGATTAATCGGATAACTACATTATTGATAATATAGAAATCCAGTCGATGCCA